>OY971426.1:13000000-13262500 GCA_963853865.1 Helleia helle
GAGAAGGCCCCTAGTTCCCGGCCGTCCCACTATTCCTGGTTACGGTAGCAGCCTAGGTTACGGTGGGACAGGGGGTGCTAAGAATCCCCGGGCTACGGTTCGCTACCACCAACTTGACCTGGCTACGTATAACGGACGAACGTTGAGACTCGATGACCACCTGGTTGAACTGGAGGTGGAACTGGGAAGTATCCGATGGCACGTTTTGGGGTTATGTGAAGTCCGAAGACAAGGAGAGGACACCATAACTCTGCCTTCGGGTCATCTGTTCTACTTCAGGGAAGGCGACACTCCATCCCAAGGCGGCGTGGGTTTTCTCGTCCACAAGTCCCTTGTCAACAACATCGTCGAAGTCTCGAGTGTGTCGAGTAGGGTTGCGTATCTTGTACTCAAACTCACCAAGAGGTACAGCCTCAAGGTGATACAAGTATATGCGCCAACCTCGACAAACTCCGACGACGAAGTAGAGGCAACTTACGAGGATGTCTCCAGGGCCTTACACAACACCTCCAAGGCTCACTTCAATGTTGTTATGGGGGACTTCAATGCCAAAGTAGGAGTACGAACAGGTATCGAATCGTGTTTAGGGCCACATGGTGTCGGCAGTCGTAACCACAGGGGGCAAATGCTGGTCAACTTTCTCGAGAAAGAGGGGCTCTTTTTAATGAATTCATATTTTAAAAAGAAGCCCCACAGGAAGTGGACCTGGCAAAGCCCCGATACTGTGACGAGAAACGAGATAGACTTTATTATGACGGACCGAAGGCATGCATTCAGGGATGTCTCTGTGATCAACAGGTTCAAAACCGGAAGTGATCACCGACTAGTAAGAGGATCTATGAATGCAAGCTTTCAGCGAGAGCGAGACCGTCTAATAAAGTCTACACTCCGACCTGACTTCCGGCAAACTGTGGTAGGTTCCAAAAAATTCCAATTGGAATTAAAGAACCGATTCGATAGCCTTAACATATCGGAAACCACAATGGCAGTTGACGAGGCACTGGGTGCCGTGGTGGACTGCATGCGGGTCGTGGGTGAAAGGTTTTGTAGGAGAAAGCGTACTGGCAGGAAATCCAAACTCTCGGATGAGACGCTCGGTCTTATGAGGGAACGCAGAGCACACACAGACGCCACTTCTACAGATGTAAAGCTTCTCTCGAAGCAGATCCGCAAACTAATACGCCGAGACCTTCGCTGCTCAAATACGCAACGGTTTTTGTGGAAAAGCTCGGGAGAAGCCACCTGTCGAAGATTAGGACCGCTACTGGCGCGACCGTTTCTTCTAAGCCTGGGATCTTGTCGGAGATCGAAGATTTCTATGGCAAACTGTACGCGTCCCATGCTCCTCAACCTGATCCCCGAAACAACGATCCGCGTGCTAGCCTAACACGACACCTCTCCGGCGAGCTTTCGAACATCAGCCTAGATGAGGTTAGTCTGGCTCTTAAGCAGCTTAAAGGGGGAGGGCTCCGGGGAGGGACGGAATTACGACTGAACTCCTTAAGGCAGGTGGCGAACCTGTTTTAAGAGAGTTACAAAAGATTTTTAATTTCGTCCTTCAACGGGGCATTTCCCCCAAGGAGTGGCATGGAAGTGAAATCGTTTTGTTTTTTAAGAAGGGTGATAACTCCCATCTTAAAAATTATAGACCGATATCACTTCTAAGTCAGATATACAAGCTGTTCTCGAGAGTCATGACGAACCGCCTCACTAAAAAGCTCGATGGATTCCAGCCACCGGAGCAGGCTGGGTTTCGAAGAGGATTTAGCACCATAGACCACATTCACACTATAAGGCAAGTTGTACAGAAGACCCATGAGTACAACCAGCCACTGTGCCTTGCCTTTGTGGACTATGAGAAAGCTTTTGACTCGGTTGAAACCTGGGCTGTTCTGGAAGCTCTGCAGCGATGTCAGGTCGATTGGCGATACGTCGAAGTGTTGAAAGGATTATACGACGCCGCCTTTATGTCCGTTCTGGTTCCGGGAGGTCAAACAAGACCAATCCAATTGCATCGAGGAGTGAGACAGGGGATGTCATTTCCCCGAAACTATTCACTAATGCTTTGGAGGACGTCTTTAAGACTTAAACTGGACAAAATGTGGCATAAACATTAATAGCGAGTATCAACGAACACGTTCTCCCTAGGCCGGTTAACGTTGATGGCATAACTCTCGAAGTCGTGCAAGAGTATGTCTATCTTGGGCACACTTTGCAGCTAGGTCGACATAACTTCGAGAGAGAAACCGATAGGAGGATTCAATTGGGATGGGCAGCATTCAGGAAGCTTAGCCATATTCTCACGTCGTCTATACCGCAGAGTTTGAAGACGAAAGTCTTCGACCAATGCGTTCTCCCCGTGATGACCTACGGGGCTGAAGCGTGGCCTCTAAATATAGGACTGGTCCGCAAGTTTGCCGTAGCTCAACGTGCTATTGAGCGTGCTATGCTGGGTGTTTCTTTGACAGATAGGATTCGGAAGGAAGACATCCGTCAGAGAACTAAGGTAACCGATATCACGCAAAGAATCAGCTCGTTGAAGTGGCAGTGGGCTGGTCACACACTCAGAAGAACGGATGGCCGATGGGGCAATAAGGTTCTAGAGTGGAGGCCACGTTTAGGTAGACGAAGTGTTGGTCGGCCATTGACCAGGTGGGAAGACGATCTCCGTGCGGTGGCCGGTCCGTATTGGATGCGAGTGGCAAGGGATCGGCCATCTTGGCGTTCATTGAGGGAGGCCTATGTTCAGCAGTGGACGGATAGAGGCTGATGATGATGATGATGATGATTACCAGAGTGATTAAACTGAATAGACCAATTCTAAATTACTATACATCCAGACATTTATTATAATTATTATTGTTACGGGTGCTTACCGCGTTTAAAGATTTATTGAGGTCCTGATATTTCGGCAATGTTTGCCGAAACTAGTCGTCCGAAACGAAGAAGAAAGACGGTAGACAGATTTTTCTTATCTGTCGCCATCTACCAGCACCGTACGTCAGTCTCCCCGTGATCACAGTATCCGTGATCATGGCGAAATATTGCCGAAATATCTTTAAACGCGGTAAGCACCCGTAACAATATTAATATAAACATGACTAGTGATCGCGTTAGTTTAAAACAATATACCTTCTTCTTCTTCTCTTCTCCTAGCCTATACTGTCCCACTGCTGGGCAGAGGCCTATATACCTACATAATATAATTATTATAAATAATAATTGTAATAAATCACTTACCTTTCAATTCGACCGGACTTCCTTGTTGACAGGTGGCGCCGAATGTTAACAATGCAACATCAATTATATTCGGCCTCAAAATGCCAGCGTTTTTAATGCACTAAAATATATCTAAATCATTGGTATGAATAATGTAACAGTACGTCAACTTGGCTGGTGTAAAGTTGAGAGTGACACCGCAAATTTGATTTTAATGTGATTTTAATGATTTAGTAATCTTTACAAAATGAATGACGCCTGCTCAAAACTCTGTAAAACGAACTTCAATGCGCTAAACTAAATTATTCGTAGTCTCGATTCACTCGAAGCAAAAATAATTATTCAAATAAGTCGTTGTTTATAAATATTTTCTTCATCTTTACCTATTCAAGATTCAATATAATTAGGAATCTTTAATTACGACTCCAACATGTTCTTGTTACAACTCATCGAGCATAATATATCTAACCGGGATAGAGCAGTAATGATGTGTGTGGGCACGTGTGGGTAAAACAAATTCCGCCAAAATTGTGCTGCGACGCTGCGCCGTTTCTGAGCTCTGATTGGCCGACTAATGGGCATTGATGAATGATTGAGATGGATCATACATATAGAGCACTAGTTGTTTGAATTACTATTACTTCAGCGACAAATCACTGATCAGTTTCGGAATTTTATGTTTCACATTTACTACTCTATCCTGTTATAGGCTCGATGTTATAAGTAAAGAATGGAAATAATAATAATAATACAAAAAAGTCTTAAATTGTATCTGACATACCAACATACTTAAAGTTTATAGTATATAATGTAAATTACCTTTTCATTGTTTGCGCCAGTCTTTTTCCACTCCCAAACAGCTACAATGAATAGAACTAGAAATGTCAAACATACAAGAGCGGAAGAACCGTACCAGAGAGATTCTTGAAATGACAGTAAGAAGAGGTTGTTCTCGTAAGAGAGTTTAGGTTGCTGAAATACGAATTTGGAACGAGTCGGTGTTGGACTCGATATGTATTCTACGATAGACAACCTCTCTGATGTGAAAAACATTGGAGAACCTGAAATACTGAATCATGTAGAACTTGAAGATTTGAGAATATAATAGAGTCGTACGATCACATAAATTGGTTGGTTGGTTGTTGTTTGGGCGAGAAAAGTGAATCTTTTAATAATACGTTGTATACAAGGTAGATAAAAACGAAAGGCATTAAATTAAACCACATGTACTACACATGCTTACGGTTAATCCGAAACTATTAAAAAATAGTTTGAGAGCAATAAAAAAAGTTTTTTAAAGAACTTAAATACCTACGTGAATAGTCAAAGTAAAACGTCAACATCCTTTGTAAAATGTCCTTCGAATCTAAAAGGCAACTCAGTGCGCGTGCTCAGCACGTTGCGTCGGTGCGACACAGGGTGCGTCTCACCGGGTCGAACAAAGCAGAGCGGCTTAAAACTTTAAAAATATCCTGTGACTAAACTATTAATTCTATTGGTCTAAGTTTTGGTGTGTAGCCTGAAAATGGTACATAATAAACGTGGTTTAATTTAATGCCTCTCGCTTTTATCAACCTGTTATATGTATGTATGTTAGTGGTTTTTTTAGGGGTTTACCTTCAATCTGCTTTATTTCTTCTACGAAAATTTGCTGTGTTTCGAAAATAAGAAGGAGAGTGTAAGTACTGGCACTTAGACCATTGTGACTAAGGATAGATAACGCTCTACACCATGGTTCAAGCCTTGTCGTGGCGGTGGGGCTCAGTAGCTTAGGAAAATTCGAAACAAGAGTGAACAAGTACCTTCTAGGCAAGCGTGCTCCATCGTCAGCCACGTCATCACTTTCCAGCAGGTGAGACAGTGGCCAAACGCAAGCCTATCAATCTTTAAAAAAAAGCCTAAGCTTCTATTTGTACCCCTCTTATAAGGAGAAGGGACAAAAGAGCAGGGGGGATAAGGGGCGAGGATGGAAACCTCACCCCATTGCACAGCTGTCACGACGTTGATCTGTGATGCAGGACAACCCCTCAAAGCCCTGTTGCTCATCAAAGGCGGCATTGGTGGCACTCGCCGGGTTTTAGTGGGTAGAGCTGCGTCCAGTGTCCACCTTACGCCTGGGGAGTCCCCCAGCGCGATACCTTAGAGCATTTCCCGGCACAAAAGAAGTTCACAACCATGACTAACGTTAACCATCTTGACCAAGTGGTTCGTCTGTCGGTTTCTCTATCTCTACTGTCCTAACCTCCAACGAAGTACTAACCCCCAATATCCACTTCATCTCTAGCCAAATACCCCGTCAGTCCACTCCAGGTGTTGTTGGCTTGTCTGTAGCCCCAAGTGTCCGTGAACAGGTATCTTCGACTGGCATTGAGGTAATCGATCAGGTGGTTTGTGGTCGGAAAGTTCACCTTTGTTATCGTGTCGATGTAGTCATCCCTGAAATAACTTGTGTTGTGATGGATCAGCAGTCTTGGCATGCATTGAATATTCTCTTCGCCGCGTTATCTTAGATTTACAACCGTATCCGGATTGATGATGATTATTTTTATAGCCTATGTCCTAATCCAAGGTAAAAGTCATCACCATTTCAACTTTCACCCAAATTAGTTCAGCCGTTTTACCGTGAAAAATCAACAAACGTCCAAACACCCAAACTTACAAACTTTCGCTTTAATGTACTAGTAATATTATTGAATATACATTTAATAGGTCTGTGTGGACGAAAGAAGCCTAATAATGCTTTTTTTTATTTCGCTGGGGAATGCACAGGCATACCACCGGGTCCGGGGGGTGGGAGCGGAGGTTATGTGGGACTCTCTGCGCCCAAGAAGGTAAGGTGGACGCAGACTCTACCCCGTAAACCCCAGCGGTGTCCTCCTCGTCGTCTGGCTGACCCGATGCGAGAGCTGTTGACGTCCGCACTGGGCCACAGCGGTGTGCCATCCGGCACTCTCCTCTGGAGGCAAGGGGGTGGACATCCCCTCCGCCTACTCCGCTTAAGGCACCCTGAACACACAAGGGTGCCTTATAGCCCGGACCTTAAGCGCGCGCGGCGGATCCTCCAATCGGCTACGCACAGGTCCCTCACGGCGGTGCCACCGCCTGTCGCCGCCGTGCTCTCCTGCGGGAAGAGGCGCCAATGCGCTCTCTCTCCCGCTCCGCCTCCTCCTTCTGCGACATCACTACCTTGCAGAAGGAGAGGAAAGCCTAATAATGCTAATTGAAGCTAAAGATAAAAAAAATGTATTATTATAATAGAAAACAAGACGTCTAAATATTTTTTATTGTTTTCTAATATTTTCGCAAATGATTTAAGTAGCTTGAATTTTTTTTGTAACATAAAATTTTCTTTGCGTATCTTAAATCATAAAAATCAACAAAACAAAACTATTTTATAGAATTCAAAGAAAGTGTTATATTCAAATGGCTAATAAGGAAATAATAACTTTTTATTATTTAATGTAAATATTTCTTTGTTTATTCGTCCTTAAAACAAAGATCTTGTTTAACAACGGTTTCTATTCCTTGAACTCTAACCTTGAAAGTGGACCGACTTGATAACTTGATGTTCTTTTGTTTTGAGGGAATCATAATAAGTCATCAATAACATTTTCATGAATATAAGAAGTCAAGACCGCACTGAAAACGTAATCTCGCTTGCATATTGACGTGACAACGTTTTATAATTCGATGGAGCCGGCTGCAAGAACGAAAAAACATGACGTATGCGATGACGTATGCGGCGTTACCTCGTTCTGAGGCGTTCCATTTTCTTTTGGCGTTGTCACGTTCAACTATCGTCAGTAAACCGACTTTACAGACAACCGATTTTTGACGTGACAACGTTTTATAATTCGATGGAGCCGGCTGCAAGAACGAAAAAACATGACGTATGCGATGACGTATGCGGCGTTACCTCGTTCTGAGGCGTTCCATATTCTTATGACGTTGTCACGTTCAACTACCGCCAGTAAACCGACTTTACAGACAACCGATTTTTTTAATTGAAGTAGGTATATTGTTAATGACGGACCAGGGATCGGAAATAGTTTATTTCTTAGGTCACTGTTTTGCATCTCTCATCTCATTTGAAGGCAAAGTATTAGTTTCATAGACAAAGTTATATGCCACTGTCGAAAACAGGTCTAGCTTTATCGGCCCCACCATAGTTCAAGCCTTGTCGTGGCGGTGGGGCTCAGTAGCCTAAGGTGAACTCAGCACCTTGGGCGAAGCAAATTGAGCTAGGGAGCTGCTCTTTGTACCCCTCTTATAAGAAGACGAAAGATCAGGGGGCAAGGGGCGAGGAAGGGAACCTCACCTCATTGTTCCTGACCTGACCCGACGTTGGGAAGGGTTGTTCTGTGGTACGGGATAATCCCTCTGCGGAGGTGGCGTCTTTCCCCTGAGGGACTGACTAGCCATCGAGGTGCCCTGATTACCCATTAGATCTGGGGCACCACATCAAAGGCGGCATTGGTGGCACTCGCCGGGTTTTAGTGGCTAGAGATGCATTCACTTACCAGCTTTCGGGCGCACCGAGTCCCGCATACCCGCGTGGGGAGACCTACTCCCCCGCGGGATGCCAAAAAAGGTCTCCTTATCGGAGTAAGACGAGGAACGCTTTACGCCATTATTCGTTTAATCCAATGTGTGAAGGTTTCCTCATAATGTTTTGCTCTCCTGATATTTTATGGTCTATATCTACTAATATTACAGTCTATAAAACTACTCACGCTTGTTTCTTATGCTGTGCTAATGTTAAAAAGTTTGTGAGTTTGTGAGGTTGTGAGATTGTGAGGTTGTGAGTTTGTGAGGTTGTGAGTTTGTGAGGTTGTGAGTTTGTGAGGTTGTGAGTTTGTAAGGTTGTGAGTTTGTGAGGTTGTAGTAGTAATCCTGGATCCACTGAATCGATTTTAAAGGTTCTTTTACCAACAGACAGTCGCATTATTTGTGAGTGTCATAGGCTATAAAAATAATAGACATCAGTCCGGATACGGCTGTATATCTACGTTAACGGAAGCGAAGCTGTGGGCAACAGCTACTATATAATATATACTATATATAATAACTAGCAGCGCCCCGTGGTTTCACCCGCGTACTTCCCATTCCCGTGGGAGTACAGGGATAAATTATAGGCTATATGCTTCCTATATGTCATTCTAATGTATAAGCTTTGGTATTGTAAAGTTTCAATAAAATCCATTCAGTAGTTTTTACGTGAAAGAGTAACATACATCCATACATTCTTACAAACATTCGCGTTTATAATATTAGAAGGATAACTTACTGTCTATCAGTCAAGTGATTTATACTGTCATTATTTGTCAGAACATAGCATATCCTCAGTTCATATCCGTGCAAGTTTCGTCTCCGTGGTGCAACAGCTACGTTCATGTCATACAGCTTTAGCCCATCAGGAGACCAAGTCCCGTAGTCTTCTTTAATCCAGGCCCCATTTGGGCCAATTCTGTAAACTAACAAAGTTAATATTTAGATTTTGTGATGTGTTGTTGCTGTGTATACATGTATAGTTACATCTTTTGTTGTAGGTTCTACGAAAAAAAAATATTTTCTGTAAAGTTGGTTTACGGAAAGTTAGTTGACAACGTCCAATAAATTGATGAACGCCGGCTGCATGCACGTCCCGTATCGATCAATGTCCCGTTACGCTTATTGTCCCATTACGCTCATTGTACGCTTGCGTTTTGTTATGACGTTGTCACGTTGAACTATCGTCGGTAAACCAACTTTTTTACTACAGACAACCAATTTTTTTTTTTGTATTAAAATAAATATAATAAAAATGATTTATTTCAGGATTAAGAAATACCCATAGAGGGTTAGTAACAATATATTTAATAATGTCACAGTTTTCACTTCTATCGGCAGTCCTTATGACTGCCATTTTTTTATTCTGGTACACCAATTTACCATATCTTTTTTACTTTAATATTAGTGTTTCCCGTAAGAGGTTGGTTCGCCTGTTCTCAATAAAATTGTTTAATTGGTTTCTTGTGGAACATAATATTTGACTCACCGTAATAAATATCATAGCGATCGTTAGCCGCTTGACTAATCACCGCCACTTCCGTATCGACGGGCACATTCATATCTGCCACCTCCATGTTATAAGTTTCACGGCTACTTTTGTCAATTATTATCCAACGGTACGGTGATTGGATGATATTTTTGTTCTAAAAATTAAATAAGACAATTAATAGATGTAGCTACGACTTTATTTGGAAAATCTTCTACACAAAACAATATTAGAGCTGATGGTTTTATAAAAATATTGAACTGCAAAAATATTTTTTAAATTAGTATATTTTTTATTATAATATCATGGGAGTGGCTGGAAATCTGTCAGAGCGTAGAAAGAAACCAATGGAATGGAATGAGGGCAAATAGGGAATAACGTTGATTTTGATTGATGCAAATGATGTCATCGTTATTATCATCATCATCATCATCGACCCTTTAGATGTCTCACGGGTCTCGTCCTAGGAATCAGGCAAGGAGAGTATTGAGTCATAGTTAATACAGCGTTCACCCACCCCACCATGGTTCAGGCCTTGACGTGGCGGTGGATCTCAGTAACAGCTAGGGTGAGCCCAGCACGTTGGGCGAATCTAATTGAGCCGAGGATGCTCTTTGTACCCCTCTTATAAGAAGAGGTGAGAAAAGACTAGCTGGCAAGGGGTGAGGATGGGAACCTCACACTATTGTACTGTCCTGACGTTGGGAGGGGTTGTTCTGTGGTGCGGGACAACCCCTCTGTGGAGGTGGCGTCGATCCCCTGAGGGACTGACTAGCCGTCGGGGTGCCCTGTTTGCTCACCGATCCGGGGCATCTCACTAAAGGCGGCATTGGTGGCACTCGCCGGTTTTAGTGGGTAAAACTGCGTCCACTTACCAGCTTTCGGGTGCAACGAGTCCCACATACCCGCCAGGTATCTAGGAGAACCCATTTTATGTGCACCGCGCCCTATCGAGATTGAATCCAGAGTCCAGACATCTCACTTCGAGGCCGAGCCCACCCACTAGGCAAACGTAAATGGTGTAATGTATGAAATACTAATTAAGAGTGAAGGCAACATTTAAAATGTATAATAATCGAATGACTGGCCGAGCCGTGGATCATTGGAGTGCTGACACTCATTATCATCATCATCAGCCCCTACCCGTCCCCTGCTGAACAGTCCCTCCCTCCCTCAATGAACGCCAACAACGGCGGCATGGAGATCGTTTTCCCACCTGTTTATAGACCGTCCAACACTTCGTCTACTTAAACGCGGATGATGATAATGACTCATGATAATTATGTGAACCAACTCCTTCTGATACCCACCAATATCAAGTAATCCCAAGTATCATTGCAGTTCAGGTCCAACAAGAAAATAATTTGTTGTTTCTGTGTATCAACAACATTCGTAGAATTGTGAAATGATATCATAATTTGCTGATCAGCAAGCTTAGAGGAAAATCGCACCTTTTTATCTGTAACGAATATGTGACATAATTTTCAATCATCTGCATCATCATCAATCTTCTCCATCCCCTGCATTGCTGAAATTCGGCCACTTGAAACAGAAGGAACTGAACGCCAGGATAAGCGATCTTTATTTTTATATAACGCAGGGAAATCTTTTATGAATGTAGCCAGCATCTTCGGATAGATCCTGACCCCTTGTGAGAATTGCATCTGGGAGTGCCTTACCCTAAATAAAAACCTATGCGAGCGCCTTCAGCCGCTTTTTGAGAGTCCCGGATCTGCAGGCAACATGATCACCTCAGCGGCAGGTTGGCTCCGGCGAAAGCCAGACTATACTCATCTTAAAAGGGGAATGATTGGCCGCTAAAAAGTAATCCCCGCGACGTCGTGCCATACTGGGCCCAGATTCCCATTCTGAACGTGACACGAGCACAGGGTAGCGCCTCCTACCCACTCCCGTTCGTCGACCGTCGCGTGCTACTCGCGACTTACTCGGATCGGACATTGAAAGAGATCGAGAGAAGTTTGCTGTTTATGATACGTAATTCATTACGTTACGTTTGTAAGAGGTAGTGCCATGCTCCTTTGCAGCCGAATTAGACCTGCACGACCGGGGTGGTACCTCTCGCTCACATAACACCGGCGTCAAGAGACAGCTAGGCTAGGTTTGTGAGGTTCTGGTGGCCCAAGGGGGGGATATCCAAAGGAGAGCAACGCATCTGCATAATCTCTGGTTGTGCGGCTGTGTATGGGCGTCGGTAGTCGCCAAAAGGCTTCGACAACAAGTTTTTTTTATAAAAAACATGCCACTTGTCAGGAAGAATAAGGAATTCAGTACTTGTTCATATTTATGGGTGAATCACTTACAATGAGCTCTTGCCTACGAGTTTGCCTGTCTCTCATGGTCTCTAACTCTGTCTCTATAAATTTGCCTAACATTCATAGGAGGTGGAGGACCTGCAAAGATATTCCATGCTGAGCGATTGGATACAGTCGCAACACACTGACTGAGGCACAGTTATTATGTAGGATTTATTTAACAGTGTTTCGACTTGAAAGATTTCCTTTCCCCTCGCCTCAATTGAGATTTCCCCTTCTCAGGTCTTATTTCCGCTCAACAAAAATTTTACTAGTTCGCTTTTTCTGACGACCTTTTTTTAGTTCTTTAAGATCAAATTAAAAAAATGCACGAAATTGTCTCTCGATTTCCCCTTTCTCTTCCCCTCTGGACCCTACTTTCCCCTCAAAAGGGGAAGTTCCCCTTATTTTCCCTCATTCCCCTAATTGTGGAAACACTGTGTAGGAATAAACCAAAAAGCTAAACGTCAAAATATGTTCTCTGATTACGAATTCACTTGCGAGCTCTGGGGGTCCGTTTAGTGATATTTTGCTCATCGGCCGCCCTCTCGTTAAGCCACAGTCAGCTGTCGCCGAGCTCATACAAGTTAATACTCACGTATTGGCCAGCATGTGACACCAATCACCGTTTTTGGTCCCTTAAAAGATGTTATCAAACCCACCAGCAGGTTCTCATCGTACGCCTGAACAGACATACAATATGTAATTATAAGAAAGATCTTCATGTTGATTGTGATATATGATAAACGAGTATCCTCTTATACAGCCTATTTTATGGACAAAATTGTTTATTTTGCAAATTGTCCAATACAGAAACCGTTATTTTAAAATATTCATACTTGAATTGCGGATACCGCTATTTGAATTTTAAATGTGCATGAAATTTTTAACCTGTATTTCATTCATCACAATCAGGATCCAGGTTATCACTGGTAATGAGGCCGATGATTCTTTTAAAATTCTAAATACCACATTCTTATTCCCTTTCTAAGCCCGCTCCTTCCCGTTTCGTTTCATCCTTTTTTTATAGCATAGGTGGGGAAAAGAGCAGTCGAAGTCGAAGTGCCCTCTTTTTCCCCATCCCCGCCAATGGGCCATCGGAAATTCACAAACCGCACGAAACGCGACAGCATAGCTGTCACTTGACGCCGGTGTTTTGTGAGCTAGAGGACCATCCCGGTCGTGCCGGCCCAAGTCGGGTTAACATAGCAGCATGGCACTACCTCTTACAGAGATATCCTATATCCTCTGCTCTTTTGTCCCCTCTTCTTATGAGAGGGATACAAAGAGCAGCTGCCTCGGTTCAATTGGCTTCGCCCAAAGTGCTGGGTCCACCTTAAGCTACTGAGCCCCACCGCCATGACAAGGCTTGAACCATTGTGGGGTTCTTATAATGCCTATTGTATTCAACGGGAAGTTTTTTTTTTTTTGGAAATTGTACGTTCGCATTTTATTATTACGCAAGTGCCATTATTTTTTATTGATACACCGGTACCTTAAAACAAACCGAACGGGTTTGATTTTATTGAACTTAGGGTCCGTTGACCAAGTTTTGAGTCATGGTCGTTCCCCGAGGATTCACCATCACCGCTTAAAAGACGAGGAAAATTCTAACTGTGAACCCTAGTTTTAGTAGTTTCATGCTTATTTTTATAATTCTTTATCTATGGGAAGTACCCTACTGGTTTTGGTTTAACTGACAGACAGACGGAAAACGGAGTGATCGGAACCCTAACAAACAATAAAATGATCGCACGTTACTAATATAGTCTAATTAAATGCGGCCGTAGATTACAAGATATAAGATAATGTGTTTTATAGCATAGGAGGGCACACGATCAGTCGAAGCCTTTTGGCAATTATCGACGTCTCCATACACATCCGTACAATAAGAGATTAGGCAGATGCGTTGCTCTCCTTGTCCCTATACCTCCCCCCTCCCCCAATGGGCCACTGGCGGAAACTCACAAACCGCACGAAACGCGACAACATAGCTGACTCTTTACGCCGATGTCGTATAGATAATCTTCATATCCTATAAATAAATCCTACTAATATTATAAACACGAAAGTGTTGTATGTATGCATATTTGTTATTCTTTCACGCAAAAACTACTGAATGGATTTTTACAATAATATAGCTTATACATCAAAATAACGCATAGGCTAATTTATAAAGATATTGTGCGAATTGTTCAAAATCGAATCCTGCGCAGACGAAGTCACGGGCACCATCTACAGCCAGCTAGTAAATTAACTAACGATCACACCACGTTTGCCATGTAGATGGTCCGTAAGAAGTGTGTGGTAATAGGAATAGAAATACGTTTATGAAAATAATTAAATATACATCTATTTTAATCCTACAAACAGCTCTTGGCGGAGTTTGAACCCGCGGCCACGGCGTGTAGTGTCCAGTTACATGACATCTACACCAGCTGGCCGTCAAATGTTAGGCTGTTATACACGACAACGATATATCGTATCGATTTGACTGCGCAGATCGTTTGTGCAGTCTTCTCGTTCGTGTGTACTAATCGATTATCTGAGACATTTATATTTATTTTCATACACACGATCGATAAAAATGCACAAAAGGTCTGCGCAATGGAATCGCTACGATATATCGTTGGCGTGTACACTAGGCTTTAATGGAAATACAAATTGTTTGCAATATTGCTATTTGCTATGCAACCGTATAAATGCAGGAAAATCGGATTCCATTATTATGAATACATAAACACTACTTATACTTCGCAGTCTTCCACGGCCAAGGTGGAGTGGAAAAGTTGTGCCACTTCGTAGGTCGCGTGTTCGAATTTCCCCAAGGGTAGACAATTTGTCTATATATAATAATATAGCAATCAATATAAATTATGTTTATAGTAGGGCCATGCATGTGTATAATGTATGTATTTACGTTTTGCCTGCAGCTTCGTTTGCGTGGAGTTAAAAAAGTAGCCTATGTATTTCCATACTAGAATGAGATAAAAAACAAACAAATAAGTATTGTTTATCCTTACTAATATTATAAAATGCAAACGTGTGTTAATGTTATACAAAATCTCTCTATACCATATTGAAAGACTTGTTACGTTCGGCCAGTACCTACACATGTTTTGTAGTGCATTTGTCAATAATTACGTCGTTTTTGACATTTCAATTGACGTAATCATGAATTACTTCTAATAACTAGGAAAATATAGGACCTTTGAATTCTTCGGGATAAAATTTAGCCTATATTATGTTATTCTGGTATATAAGCTACAACACTGATAAGTTTCATCAAACTCTGTTCAGTAGTTTTGTCGTGATTGAGGAACAAACATCCAAACTTTCGCATAAATATTATATTGGTAACTAAGCTTTTATCAACGTTGATATTGTTGATCGAAGTTAGAAAGATATATTTTTTTGACGTGACAACATAATATTTCTTATAATTCGATGGAGCCGGCTGCACGAACGAAAAAATATGACGCATGCGGCGTTACCTCGCTGTGAGACGTTCCATTTTCTTATGATGTTGTCACGTTCAACTATCGTCAGTAAACCGACTTTACAGACAACCGATTTTTCGAAATATCCATACTTACTGATTTTTTTTAACTGTGTAGGCCAATCTGGTGTGATTCTTAATTTTTTTAACCGACTTCAAAAAGGAGGAGGTTATCAATTCGTCGGAATCTTTTTTTTTTTTATGTATGTTACCTGATTACTCGAAGATGGCTAGACCGATTTGAAAAAATATTTTTTTGTTCTAAAGGGTATACTTCCCAAATGGTCCCATGTTAAGAAAACCAGGATGTGATGATGGCATCCCAGAGAAATCGAGAGGAACTTTCAAAAATCATAGGGGCGACTAGTGCGTTTGATATTTTTTTAGAAAGTGTTTTGAAGGACTACAATTTAATAAAGGTCTAGAGTCGATCTGATGCTGGAGCCGAAAGACAGTCGAGGGAACTCCTCGACGATTTACATCAGTGTTTAACCTTGTGTTTGGGCTTGATTAATTTGTAATGATGAGAACTTTACACCTAGATGGGTTGTGACTGGCATTAAAGGTCTGATGATGAAGACAAATGACAGTTAAGGGAACTCCTCAACAGTTTACAGTAGCTACCTTGTGTTTGAACTTAATTAATTTAAATTGATGAGAACTTTGCACTCATATGGGTTATAAGCGCCATTACAGGTGTGATGATGGAGACCTTACACAGTCGAGGGGAATCCTCGACGATTTACAGCTTTTATTGGGCTTAGTTCATACGGCTAAATTATATACCAAAATCATGTAATTTTGTTTAATTAATTTAATTTAATTTTACTTGTCGTTGTTAAATGAACAAAAAACAACTGTGCCTTGGAAGCACATCACAGTATTTCAAGGTCATCATAATATCCATTCTATACCTATATATTGGTGATGGTGATGTTCTATACCTTTATATCATAACTGAATTATTTAATGAATAGTAGCAAAATATCTGCCGTGATTGCTTTCAATTACATGTATATAAAGTTTTACACAATTCCATTTCGGTTTTTTCATATTTTGTTATGTAATGATTTAAACCCTTTCTACGTTCATCTCATTAATACAGCGCTATCTAATCTGAGCAACGCGTTTAATAGTTCTACCCATATTCCATACAAATAAAATCAGTTATCGAATTTTGCAATCACTAAAAATTAAGAAATAAAAAAAATTTAAACAAAAATTAAAACCGACTTCAAAAAAAAAAAAAAAAAAACTAAAAAGTAATAAATTAATTTCCTTAATCTTTGTGCCTACAATTTATAATCAACTTGTTCTTCTACTAATATACAATCTTTGCATTTACCACGTCATTATTGTTACTTTTGGAGTCGGTGTCAGCCAAGGTAGGTAGGGAGGTAGGTACATCAGTAGTTTAGTTTCAGTCGGTTTTAATTTTGGTTTAATTTTTTTTTATATTATTTAATTATTGTATGTCCTAAATGATGATGAGAAATTATGAATGACAATCTCAAGTCAACAAACACACGTTGATGTAAATTTAAAGATTAAAAAAAAATTGAAACAGACATGTATATAATCAAAGCCAACACACTTTGATTACTTATATCGACTTAAATACATAATATAATCAAAGCCAACACACTTTGATTACTTATATCGACTTAAATACATAATATAATCAAAGCCAACACAGTTGTGATATCAATCATTGTCTTCATTGATGATGATGATGTTGAACACCTAATTTATAATTTAATTAACCAAAACTATGCAGGTTTCAATACAGTGTACGTAAAATTGTCGTGCATTCAACTTTCCCGTGAGTAATTTTCCTTAACCTAATTATTGTAAGCAATAACATGAGTATTATCAGTATTGTGCATCGCTCGTATTATTCAGTGGACACTCGAGTGGGATGTGTAGGTCAAATACGTGTTTAAATTAAGTGAATCAAAAAAAGTTGATTTTGTATAAAAAATTGTGATAAACCCTTTTTTAACTTAATGTATTGAGTTTTTTTATAAACAACTCATTTTTTCTTTAATTTTTAAAAACAACCTATTTTTTCTTTAATTTACCATTAAAGAAAAAATTAGTTGTTTTTGACTAGTAAATGAAAAAATGTTTTTTGTGTTAAACAGTTTTAAGTGATCAAAATTTTGAGTTTTTAAAGAGTGAAATTGTTTCGCACTTTTTAAGTTAATTGTGTAGTAATGAACTACTTAGTGACAAAAATACTATTAGCCAGAAGTGCGCCAACAGAACGGATACCCTTACTTAGAAATGATCAGGTGGCGGTAAAACGTAAGTGATTATTTTCTGTTATATAATGGTATATAAATCACGAGACAAACGAATGTCAGTATATAAGGCTTCGTACATTTTATTTATCATCGGGACATCAGACGGCGGTCCTATAAGAACCCCTAAACACACTGACAATTATTAGTACTTGTGCTTGAGCTCGTAATTCGAAACCGGGCTCGCCCTAATATTCAGCAAGTACGAGTTCAGTATGTAGGTCCCGTGGTCTAATCGCTTAGGTCAATTATAAGACAGACACTTAAGATAGGTACCCTATTTGTTGTAATTCATTGATCAAGTATATTATTTAATTAATTACTTTGAAATTAATATTTTGAACATTTTAATGTCGGCTTTACGTTTTAAATCATCTTCTTCCTGTAGTCGGGTTCTCTATAAAAATATAAGTATTAAAGTTAGTCGTTAGATGTAAGCTTATAATTCGTATAATCATACCAATATTTATTCGGTAGTTCTCTTCGAGGTACTGATTGACAAACATACACACACAAACAAAGTAGGCTGTAGGCACAAGCAGGACCATGTACATGTCCCAACCATGGTTCAGGCCTTGACGTGGCGGTGGGGCTCAGTAGCCTAGGTTGAGCCCAGCACCTTGGGCGAAGCTAATCGAGCTTCGCCCAAGGTGCTGGGCGAATTTAGCTCTTTGTACCCCTCTTATAAGAAGAGAGGACAAAAGAGCTGGGGGCAAGGGGTGAGGACGGGAACCTTAACCCATTGTATTGTCCCGACGTTGGGAGGGGTTGTTCTGTGGTGCGGGGCAACCCCTCTGTGGAGGTGGCGTCGGTCCCTTGGGGACTGACTAGCTGTCGAGGTGCCATGTTTATTCATTAGATCCGGGCACCTCACCAAAAGGGGCATTGGTGGCACTCACCGGGTTTTAGTGGGTAGAGCTATGTCCACTTTCTTGCGTCTGCTTTCGGGCGCAGCGAGTCCCACATACGCACATATGTGCGTGATGCCTCAGAGCATTTCCCGGCGTTAAAGAAAAAAAGGGACCATAGACATGTTCTCTACATGAGTGCTGGACGCTGGTTTTTTAAGCTCCATAATATAAATTACACATAAATTATTATTTAATATTGGACAGCATTTCTGTCTTTAATGCAACTTTAATGTCGAATTAGAAATCATTTTGGCGAAATTTCAATTAAATAATAAAAAATAGCTTCTATCAAGTGACGTTATTCATGAAATATGCGTAGGTCTTAAGTAGATCATGCAAAGGATTCTGTGGCATTAAAACACAGCACAACCTTGGCATATAGGTTAATTACGTAAGTAATTTTCCAGTGGTCCTTACACGGCTCAGATCGTTATACTAACCCATATTGTACAGTGATAAGTGTTTATTCACTATACTAAATTAATACGGCTGTTTAGAGGTAAAGTATAACTTTTCTTGCTAAACTAGGTTACTATTATAGTCCCCACCATGGTTCAAGCCTTGACGTGGCGGTGGGGCTCAGTAGCCTAGTGTGAGCCCAGCACCTTGGGCGAAGCTAATTGACCCGAGGAGGCTCTTTGTACCCCTCTTATAAGAAGAGGGGACAAAAGTCATATCATCATTATATATATATATAATAAAAAAAAATATAATATAATAAAATGATGATATTTATATAGCAGAATTATTGATCCACCCATGGCTGGTGATAGGCCTCTCTCACTGAACACCAAGACGGCCGATCTCATGCCACTACATTACATGGGTGGATCAATTCTACTACTGATATATATAATATCATCATTATCATGTAATGTAGTGGCATGAGATCGGCCGTCTTGGTGTTCAGTGAGAGAGGCCTATCACCAGCCATGGGTGGATCAATTCTGCTACTGATATATATAATATCATCATTATCATGTAATGTAGTGGCATGAGATCGGCCGTCTTGGTGTTCAGTGAGAGAGGCCTATCACCAGCCATGGGTGGATCAATTCTGCTACTGATATATATATATAATATCATCATTATCATGTAATGTAGTGGCATGAGATCGGCCGTCTTGGTGTTCAGTGAGAGAGTCCCATCACCAGCCAAGGGTGGATCAATTCTGCTACTGATATATATAATATCATCATTATCATGTAATGTAGTGGCATGAGATCGGCCGTCTTGGTGTTTAGTGAAAGAGATCTATCACCAGCCATGGGTGGTTCATGATATATCATCGGTAGTCGGTACAGCAGTATTTGAATTGATGATGATTAGTTTTGTAGCCTAAGTTCCTCCTTGTAATATCAGTTATCTGCCAGTGAAAATCCCGTCAAAATCGGTCCAGCCGTTTCTGAGATTAGCCAAACTTCCGGCTAAGTAATATAAACAGACAGATTTTAAAAATGGTTTTCTATGTAAGTACCGAACAAATAAAATCTATTAACTCTTTTTACACCACGTCAATCTGGTCACGTGGTAAATCCTCGAAGAACTTGTATTACGGATACCAGACAACGGAAATATTATATTTAATACTTTTATACTATACATGTATATATAAGTTTTTTATTATATGTATAATACACATCCATGACCCAGGAACACAGAAAAATTTTTGTTCCCTGGCGGGATTTGAACCCGCTAACCTCGGGCTTGAGCGCCAACGTGCTAACTATTGAGCCACAGAGGTCGTCATATTTAGTGAAAAGTTTGAAATTACTCGTATAATACGATATAGACACTTCAATTTTATTTATAATAAAATAATATATTTGTATAGTTTTAATATTTTTTTTCAAATTAAAAAAAAACTAGAACTAATCTTTTCAAATAGTATGTATTCTATAACAATTTATAGTATTTACTCCACACACCACTCTTCACGTTCGTATCTAAGTAAATTATGTAAGTATTTCATCATCATCATCAGCCCTTATCCTTCCACCGCTGAATATAGGCCTCCTTCAATGAACGCAAAGTCCGGCACGTGTAAGTATTTACAATTTAAAAATTACTAAAATCCATTACCATACCATATATTGTGATATTTAGCTAAACATTATTTTGTAAAGAAAGACAAGTAGGTAGTCAATATCGATAGCGACTTTCTTTTATTTCCCAAGGTAATATTAGTTTGTTTACTCTTGCTTTGGACTCGTAACTTTCGCGGGTTCCGCGTAACGAGCGACACAACCCCCGCGTGCGAATGCCGAAGCGGTACTGGGTCTCACAGGTGATGCCTGGCCCGAGGTCCGTGGTTAGTATGGAAACTTCGAATTTTTATCAAAAAGTTAATATTTTTTTTTAGTTTTTGGAAATCTAAAACTGTCAACACATCGTCAGGGTAAAAACCTATGTGTTTGTGATTTTATAAGAATGATTATTGTAAAACACGGTCGTAATATTCATTTATATGAAATTTTAGAGGTTACTTCTGATTTTTTTTCTATCGAGCAAAATTTTTACAATCGTGTTTTGAAAACTGTCATCACCTCATACATACGTTCTGTAATACATATTAGAAATTTCAGTGCCAGAAATCTGCAAGTTGTTAAATAGCAGCTAATAGAAAACAGCTAATTTTGCCGTTTTCACCTACCAAGGGCCCTTAACTGGGCGTGTTGGTTGGGATCCCGACATTACAATTTGCAAAGAGATGATTCTAATAATGGAAGATAATTCCGACTTGTTTTTGTGCTTGACGAGCCACAATATGGACCAATAAGTTTTAAGTGGGCACAGATACTTAATAATGAAGTATTATAGATATCTGTTCGATATTCGGCGCAAATACGAATGTAAGCTACTTAATTTGAGTAAGGAGACTGTACGGAACCACCTGAATAAGATTATTTTGTTTAAAGGACAGTAGCATCTACCCATTTTTATTTTTTTATTTTAATTAAATTACTTGTTTTACGTTTGTAGCAGTATAATTTTAAAGTCACCGTTAAAATAATAACTGCGCATATACTTAGGTTGTATAAATCTTGTGTAGTAAGTCATGGATCAAGCGTCCATTGAATATTGATCGATTCGTTCCCAAATTTTATTATTTTCCTTTTGTTAAAATCATTTGAAACAAATAATACATACTTACATAATAAAAGTCATTATTTTATATAATTAGTAGGTAAGTATGAGTGTGTAAGAGTATTATGATATTTCATTTGAGAATAAATAATATACTATGTGTTGTTTTATTTCAATATTTATTTACCTTTTATCTAAATAATTTAAGGGCTGCTTTTGCAATCGGCGGATAACTTTGACCTGAGGAATATTATGTAGTTACCCTCCTTCATAATCATCATCATCACTGAGGAATAATTATATTGACTTTGTAATGTGTATATTAAGTACCCTTATATAAAAACCATAACATATCTGACCATTGGAAAATTCACCCCAAACAACAATGTTTACAATTTACTCGAACTGGCTGTACTATCGAGTATCGATAGTAAAAGATACATCACTGTGTGTCAATGTGTGCGTGTGCTCTGTACACAATGACTTTTCAAAAATCGTCACACATTTTCGGGCTGTCAGGTGGTCTATTTAGTATATTCTAAGTCTATGCGAAAAACTCGAAGAGTGACAGAGACATAGACACTTTCTTTTGTCTTTGTCAGAATATCACTCTTCGTTTGTTGGGCACAACAATGATGTGCCCAACAAAAAATTATTGACTAAATTTGAATGCCATACAAACATTCTCACTCGCGAACAGTTTGTCAAATATGCCGCCATTTTGTACTACTTTTTAATTTGGTCGGTCTATGTAGGTATGGTGATACCAATTTTGTTTTAGCCTCTCCCGTGGCACGGCCATTTTGCGTGTTTCGGAGCAAGTGGCACACATTTTTTTGAAAATTTCGCGACATCGGCGCGCGCTAATTAAAATGCTTATATCTCTAAAGTTTTGTATGGTACCTGTACATAAAACGTATATCAATCGAATCGTTATGAATTTTGCTAACTTATATAATATGAATTATTAAAATTATACTTTCAACATATTTTATAATCTAATGTAAAATTTGGGGAAACGATCTTTTTCCAGATTCTTGGATAAAAATCGTATTAAATAAAAAATTAAACCACTACTTTTAAGTTTTTTATTTTATTCATGTACCTCAATATATACTTATTTACAATAATATAAAATCTAATACATCACAATACATTTTCTTTACACCACAAGCTTTACAAAAACTTGTCTCACTTGAGCGAACCAAATGCCAGACGAAAATAGCCCATTGTTTATTTATAAATTCTACGAACACCGTAGCTCAAGTGGCTTTGGGTTAAAGTTTATGTTATAGTTTAGTTTACGTTCTTATCACAAACAATAGTTCAAAGGTGAGAAGTATTTAGTTTATTAATTACATATTTTTTTAAAAACCCATTTTAAAAATGGCTGTATGAGATCCTCTCGAAGTTTGGATTAAAAAGCAATTCAGGTTGCATATTTTTTATTTATAAACTTATATTTCACAAATAGATGAAGTAATCTTAATTAATTATATGTGAAAAACGCATATTATTAACAAAAAACTTTTAAAAATCAACAATAAAAACAGACAAATTTTGCAATAAAATGTGTTAAAAAGTGTCCAGGTGTGCTATGTTAATATGGATAAGCCATCCGAGTATTGTTACATACATAGTGATTCAATTGTTTCTATCCTAAATATCATACACATAAAGTGTATTGTATACAATTAATAAATAGTGTACTTATATAAATAAAAACACAAATACAAAAATAAGTAATAATAATATGTATCATCATCTCATGTAAATCCTAAATCTAAAAATACAACAACTCGATTTTACGGCATTTCCTTCCTCGCACGACCTCTATATGGAATCAGCTGCTACCTTCAAGGAAAGAGGTGTCTATGGATGTCGCTTCTCACTCACTTACCATCAGGTGAACGACAGTCTATGGATGTCGATTATCACTTACCACCAGGTGAGTGGACTGTCTGTGGATGTCGCTTATCACTTACCACTTATAGCATTTTCGAACCGATACGACTTGGGGACCCTAAAGAAAAGAAGTGTCTATGAATGTCGCTTATCACTTACCATCAGGTGAGTCGACTATCTATGGATGTTGCTTATCACTTACCACCAGGTGAATGGACTTGCTTTTTGCTTCTATAAAAAAAATCATAAGCCTCTATCTGTCCTCCATCAATGGGCCATGACGTCCCATCGCAGCAACACATACTTTACATACATAAATAAAAATTTACATACATAATATTTATTTATGTATGTAAAGTAACAAAGCAAGGGGTCATACAGACAGACTTGGAACAACCCACGCAGTACAGTGTAGTGCGTTTTTTGCATACCCGGCAAACGCGCCGTAGCCGCCCGCCTTTGCTAGGCAGCATTGGGTTTTCTGCTAGGTGGTGATGACAGTCAGAGTCAGAACAGTCTAGCCATAGCGGTTAATGAGATACAGCCTGGTGGCAAACGGACAGCGGAGTTTAGTATTCCCATTTGGCACTCTTTGGGTACGGAACCCTAAAAATTGTCTAGTATAAACCAACACAAAAGAACATGCAAATAAAGCATATGCATCTAAAGCACTTTTGTAAAATAAAAATATTAAACAAAAAAATTATCTAGTATAAAACCAACACAAATATCTAATCCACAAAGGCATATCCATATTAAGTAAAACAACAAATTTTAATGGCGGACTCAATGTCAAAACAACAATGGCGGCGGCCGGTAGCCGGCCGATTGTGCGTAGTGTATTTTTAATTTCAAGATTTTATAGTAAATCATCAAATGATTTACTCAATGAACACAAGAATCTAGTATAATAATATATTTAATTGATATTACAAATGGCATTTTGATACACATAATGAAATTTTACGTTAAAATTAATGGAAATGTAACCGTCAAAACATGCCGGGTGACCACTGATGTCCAATAATATTTAAAATTTCTTTAGAAAAACTTTATAAATCTTCAATCTACTAATTATAAACTGTTCGTTACTTACCTGTCCATGTTCTATATGTTGATAAAACTCCCAAATCAACGAAAAACCCTAAAAAATACCACACACAAAACTCAACAATATTCACTACACGCGCGCTTCAAGTACGTAAGAACGAATGTCAAATAAACAAGAATTTCTTTAGGGAGGAACCGGTTTTTTCATGTATATCGCATCCTTGTCTATTGTTTAATTATTTTCATAAGTTATATAAGAGATAAAAATTGTTTAAACTGCAAACTTAAGCAGATTACCCAAGAATGTGGTATTATATAAAAAGGGTGACTGGAATTTTCGAAATAAACACAATAAAAACAAATATGTTTATTGCTATCCTAAAAGGCTATGTACTATAGATCATACATATTAAGACGTATATAGCCTTCTTTTTTATTATTTATGTTTTTAGCGGTTTGTTATTAGTCATTACATATTATTTTCGGTAATCCGGAAAAATGCAGCTGTCTAAAATTACAATAAATGTTTGGTTAGGGCTAATGCTTATAGTTATCTATCAACCTTTACCAGTTTTTTATTATTTTTAATTCACTTGTTTTAAGAAAATAAATAGACTTGTTATTGTGACTGTGGTATCCCTGTAAAATATGCCTGTCCCTTTCGGGCATACGCGAATGTCAATTCCATATGATACTTGTTTCTAGTTCTAAGGCGTACATACATTACGGCGTTTCATTTTTATTTAAATAAATTTACTAATTCTAATCAATTTCTTTTCATTTACTTGGGCTGTCCGAGAAGTGAATTTAGTATGGAGCAGTAGAGTAAGAGATCGAAACCGGGTCGAGCGCTTTGGCAGCGAGTGAAACCACATATTTATTTAATTGAAGGGAGGGATTTATAAAAAAAAAATTTATGACGACCGACGACGACGACATTTTCTACAAGGTTTATTATGGTGTAAGTTTTATTGTACAGAACCTGATATTACTCAAATAAAATGGGTTTTTCATCTCAATATTGACCTATCTTTGCAATTTTTTTTATGCAGCAAAATATTAGTAATCGTGTATCGAACGACCGAAATATTATGATGAAGGAGTGTTAAATAACATATATATATATATATATATATATATATATATATATATATATATATATATCAAAACTTAAATCGGCTTAGTTTCTAAATAAAACAGAATTCAAAATGCCGTTTATCGGGAAAGGCCCGCCTTAAAGCCCTTAGTAACCTTAGTAAGCCCTATTTTCGGTCGTAAAATATTATATTTTTTACTGTATGCCGGCCGGATGTACTATGTTTTTTTTTCACTAATAAAGATTTAGCAATTCTTTTTACTACGACTTTCATGAACGAGGAAATATGTAACACACTACGTAATATTTAAAACGATCAGCAATTTAAAACAGATCAATAAAGGTTTTATTATAATCAATAGGCACATTTACTTTTTATTAACAACACGCGTCACTGGCAAAAAAAATTGCGACAAACATAATATTACGATACCACTTACGTCCCGCCCATAGATTTGAATTGCTTTTTAGCTTTTACTCTTTTGATGTTTCTGCATATTTTTAAAACTTTTCCTTTTTTCGTTATTTTTTTCTATAGGAGTTCCTGTACAGTGGATGGAATGTTGTTTGGATATCGAAAATTGTACAAAATGAGAGGAATGTAGATATGAAAATGAGATATTAAATAAAAGGTTATTCGAAATATTGTGTATTCTTTGGGTATGCTTTAAAGCTTTTCTTTTAGGCAATATTAGGGACATGTTCATTTAAAAAAATGGTATATAGTTCATCAGTAATTTTCCAAATTCATCAAAAAGAAATTAAACAATATATGTATATCAGACAATAATATGTGTTTCTTTTATTTAAGAAAATAATATAACACTTCTAGTGTTCTCTATATCTTATCTACTTTACACATGTTATAGAACTTTCCTAAGCCTTTATAATTGTTTCGCACACTTTGGGAGAGAGGGAAGCGCTGTGCCGCGCTCCCGGCTGCATGGGTACCACCATCTTGCTTGTTTCTCCCGTGAAACAGCTTTGCTGTGTTTCGGAGAGAAGGGCAAGACAGGCAGTGTAATTACTGGCACCGAGACTTAACATCTTATGTCTCAGGACACATAGATGAGTTGCCTGGGCTCGTTCCAGGTAAACTAGTTTATGTTCATGGGTGACGTCGACCACCTACCATCAGGTGGCACGTTTGCTAGTTTGGCTATCAAAATCAAAATCAATTTTTTTTTATTCAAAATAGTACTAATACAGTATCTTTTTGAACGTCAATTGAATCTACCACCGGTTCCAAGGTAAGCCCACTGAGAAGAACCGACGAAACAAACTCAGTGGAACTAATCTTTTCAAATAATATATATTAATAACAATTTTAACATCTTATCTTGAAATGCCCGGGAGGAACGCCTTATTCCCAGGGTGTGGTATCTTCCATGAAATCTTTTACTTTATAATATGCTTTACCACACAAACGTTCTTTAACAACTTTTTTGAATTTTTTTATGGAGAGCTTTTGAACGTTTTCTGGGATCCTATTGTAAAAGCGTATACAGTTGCCTTTAAAAGAATTGCTTACTTTCGAAAGTCTAATCATTGGTGCATGTAACCTGTGTCTATCCACCTAACATAAAAAAAACTTTGCCAAAAAGCAGGATTTTTCTTGTTACAAGATACAAAGGTTTTTATAAAATGGAGCAGAAGTTAAAAATGTTTGTATAAACGTCAATGTATATAAAAACATTTATTGCTCTGTCTAGTGTCGTGTGACGATCGATTTAATTTTAGACACCGGAAACATAAACTTTTTCAATTGGTACGAACAGTCGCGAATAAAAACCGTTGACGTACTGCGCAAAAAAATGGATTTGTTTATTTATTGGACGTTTATTATTAAGTATTTTCGTGTAGTTTGGCTAAAATGATGACGGGATTGGGTCATTTATTCCCGATTGAACTGTCCTATGTTTATAGGCGCCGTTGACCATTTACCATCATGTGGCATGATTGCTATTTTAAGTAGTAATAATTAATAATTATTTACATTGTAATTAATTATTATCTTTCCTAGTAATCTTAAAAACGCGTAAGTTTGTTACTCTTTTACGCAAAAACTTATGAATGGATTTTAATTAAACTTTACAAAAACATAGCTTATACATCAGAATAACATATAGGCTATAATTTATCCCTGTACTCCCACGGGAATGGGAAGTACGCGGGTAAGACCGCGGGGCGCTAGTTAGCTATAATTGAAATATATCAATTTTTCAAGTTATTTATCATATTCTAAGCAACAAAGATCCCATGTTCAGGCGTTTTACAATTTTCAAGTCCGTATACATTGTAGAAAAGAAATCACGTTACAGCAGTTAAATCGCGGAACCGTGAAAGCCATTAATTCCATCTGATTATTCGTTCATTGAGGAAGGCCTATGTTCAGGCCCCACCATGGTTCAAGCCTTGTTGTTGGGGCTCAGTAGCCTAGGGTGAGCCCAGCACCTTGGGCGAAGCGAATTGAGCCAAGGGAGCTCTTTGTATCCCTCTTATAAGAAGAGGGGCCGAAAGAGCAGGGGGCAGGAGGCGAGGACGGGAACCTCACCCCATTGTACTGTCCCGACGTTAGGAGGGGTTGTTCTGTGGTGCGGGACAACCCCTCTGTGGAGGTGGCATCGGTCCCTGAGGGACTGACTAGCCGTCGAGGTGCCCTCTTTGTTAGTTAGTTTTTAGTTTTTTAGTTTATTAGTTCCGGGGCACCTCACCAAAGGTGGCATTGGTGGCACTCACCAGGTTTTAGTGGGTACACCTGCGTCCATTTACCAGCTTTCGGGCGCAGTGAGTCCCACATACCCGCGTGAGGAGACCCACTTCCCCGCGGGATGCCTTAGAGCTGGGGTGGCCAACCCGCGGCCCGACTGTCAAATTGTGGCCCGTGGAGCTGGTTAACTAAAGTGACTGTATATTATATAAAATTTATAAAAAAAAATGTTTTTTTTTAAACACTAATGGGTCTGACAAACGTTTTTTACTTTATATGCCAAATAAATCTACAAAAAATTACGAGAAAAACTGTGTTTTTGCTTTTAAGATATTTACGATCAAAGTGCGTATTTTCAGCCGAAGTTTTTTAAAAACGCGGACGGGCGCTCACTAGCCGATGACGCCACACCCCCGCTCATTCGACAGTCGCGCTCACATTCGCACGACTTTGCGCAATAAAAATCAAAAATTATCGGTATCCCCACGGCCCCACCGAATCAATATTTGTTGGGGCTTTGTAGCTTAAGGTAACCCAGCACCTTGGGCGAAGCCAAGTAAACCCAGGGGGCTCTTTGTACCCCTATTATAAAAATAGGGGACAAAAGAGAAGGGTGGCCAAGGGGCGAAGATGGGTACCTTACCCCATCGCACTGTCCCGATGTTGGGAGAGGTTTTCTCCTAGGTCATGGGTGTGTATTAAATATATGTATTATATTTCGAATCCGATACGAGTAGATGCAAACCCAGACCGCGCTAACAGCAGTAGCACTACGTTACCGCTAGATTGCTTGGGCACCGCGCATGAACCGCCTCTCTCCCCAGAGGGAGGGATAAGGGCCGGCCCTCATGATGATAGGCTAAATTCAACCATAAAAGATTCGTCGACCGTATCGGATTTGACTAGTCCAAATCCTGCTCTCACGAGCAGCGCGCGCGATGCCCCCCCCCCCCCCCCTTAAGTGAGCCATCTGTTCACTTACTGTACCGATATTGAGCTTAAAGGCCATCAGGCCGAAATGTGAAATGAAAAAACATAAAATTTGGCAGTGCGGCCCGGTTTGAAATTCTATTTCCGAATTTCGGCCCGGCTGCTGAAAAGGTTGGCCGCCCCTGCCTTAGAGCATTTCCCAGCGTTAAAGAAAAAAAGCCCTAGTATAACAAAGGCTGGTCTGGATGAAATCATTGGATAATGTTGAGCACTTTTATTTACCATTACCCACTGATTACCTGTAGGCCTAACTTCATATACTTATTCAACTTCCAAAAAATATGTCAAGGATCGATCAATTCGATTCGTATATAAAAAAAACGTAATAACAAAAACAACGGACTGGTGCAGATTAAGCATAATATACGAAAGTATATTTTGGTATCATACAAGGTACTATTTCGTCACGCGTTACAAAACTTCAAAAGCTTTTGATCGGAAAGATATTTGGAAAATCCCACTGATTAGCTATGCAATTCTCGGTAAACTTTTTTTACGCATTTACTGCTTGCCATATATGAAAGTGTAGCCAGACTGTCTGCCTCGCCTATGTCGTTATACCGGTCGGAACTTATTACCGGTCAACACACCCTATAGTACGCATTATAACAGGACCGGGCTGAAGTTAGCTATGTTTGTGACGTCATTAGGTAAGTTTCAGTATATTGCGCTTAAAACTCTGTTTTTCAATCTTGCGAAATTACATTTCGCGTATTGTACCTGTCTTCTTTTATTAGAATGCACAATTGTACCGATTACTCCATGATGTACAATGTTATTAATATAAACATCTTATTCCGAAAATGTTACTATCTACGCACAGCTCAAATTCGAAATTAAACTTGCATTTTTATTGTTGTTAATCTCTAATAGCTTAATAACAGACGACAAAATCTTTGAGTTCAGTTAACTAACACCGTCATCTATACTTAATAATATAAAGCTGAAGAGTTTGTTTGAACGCACTAATCTCTGGAACTATTGGTCCGATTAGAAAAAGTATTTCAATGTTAGACAGCCCATTTATCGAGAAAGGCTATAAGCTATATAACATCACGCTGTGACTAACAGTGCTTAAGTTGAGTTAGTTAACGCGGGCGAAGCTGCGGGCAACAGCTAGTAAGATATTATAAAGTAAGTCATTTGTTTTTTTACGATTATTATTTTGTATGTGTTTGTCCATTATTGACTGTCAAGGGACCATTGTCTGCTTAATAATTAGTATAATAGATATATCAAGTTTTATAATTTTTTTCATTTTTGAATCTCAAAACATAAACATTGATAAGTAATCAATGAACAAGACTTGTTCTAATAAAATTAAAATATTATATTTTGTCTATAAATATTTATTTTTTAATTCGAAGAACTTGAATAACAATATGTTTACCCATTTAGAAGAAGATCCATTCATTAAAATATTGTTTATTATAAAAATTTGTATGAATCAAAAACATAATATTTCCAAAAACTTCCACTTAAAAAAACCAGTCGATTGAGTTGTTATCTAGCTGTTTTGCGAATTTGAACGTGTGATTTATAAAAAAGGATATTTATTTTACATTCAATTAACATACATTTTATATTTAAATTTGAAATGTCCATAGGTACTATTATTATAAGACTAGCCGCTGCCAGCAGATTCGCCCGCGTTAACTTAAATTTACAGTCGTGTTCGGATTGATGATGATTAGAGATTAGCGGATTACAAATAACAGATAACAAATAGCAAATAGCAAACAGCAAATAGCAAATAGCAAACAGCAAATAGCAAATAACAAATAACGAGCTATCTGTCAGTAAAAGTCTCGTCGAAATCAGTCCAGACGTTTCAAATATTTGCCGAAAATAGAAATGACAGGCAGACAAACGGACAGATAAAAATTTTAAAAATACACTTTTTGATGCGTTTCGTACTTAATATTAGGTTATACCTATGAAATTGCCGTTTTGTATCAAAAAATTGAAACGATTTTTTTCATGTATTTTTTATTTGTATTAATCGAAGTAATGACCCATGCAATCAATGCATCTTTGCCAACGCAGTGGCAGTTTATTGATGCCCTTCTTAAAGAAATCAGCTGGACGGGAGGCAACAAATTCTTCAAAGGCATTTTGTACTGCCTCTCGGGTATTGAATTTTTTCCCGCCTAGAAGTTATCCAAATTCTGGAAAAAGTAGTAGTCAGTAGGCGTAAAGTCTGGTGAGTAGGGCGGATGACAGAGAGCTTCCAACCCCAGTTCTTGCAACTTGGAGACCATCTGCTGTGCAGTATGAAGTATGAAGTAGCGCGTTGCCGTGCAGGAGCAGCGGAGACGAGCGATTGACCAATGCTGGTTGGAGATGTGCCAGCTTCTCCATCATTGTGTTCAGTTCTTCACAGTACACATCTGCAGTAATGCTCACCCCGTTTGGTAAGAAGCTGTGATGAATCACACCGGCGCTAGACCACCAAACAGTGACCATCACTTTTCTAGAGGTAAGTTTTCGTTTAGGGCATTGTTTAGGTGCTGAACCAGGATCCAACCAACTTTCTGTGTGCTTGCGGTTATCAAACAGAATCCATTTTTCATCGCAGGTAACAATGCGTTTCAAAATTTCTTCATTTGTGTGTCTGTTGAGTAGTGCAAGGCACGTCTCGATGCGTACTTCGCGCTGGCGATCATTGAGTTCGTGGAGTACCCATTTGTCAAGCTTTTTTACCTTGCCAATTTGACGCAAATGGACCAATATTGTTTTGACGCTAACTTCGAAAGCTGCTGCTAATTCAGTCGTAGATTGTGTATCATCAGCTTCCACAATCGCCTTTAATTCGACATTGTCGACCAAAGTCTTTGGACGACCACGAGGTTCATTTTTCAGGTTGAAATTTCCAGAACGGAAGCGAGCAAACCAATAACAGGTTGTACGTTGGTTTGTAGTGTTAGCTCCGTAAACGTTGTTGATGTTGCGTGTCGCTTGTGACGCGTTGCTGCCACGACGTTACTCGTATTCCATAATTACTCGAATATTTTTAACGTATCCATGATGACGAAAAAGATTGAAATGCGATGAAAATGTAACACTCATCAATAAAAAAACATATAAGTGGAGTTATTGCAAAGTTTGTTAATATGTGCGTCTCGCAAGGTATATATCCTGACGAACTCAAACGAGCACTGATAAGACCTATATATAAACAAGGATGTCATATGGACTATACTAACTACAGACCTGTGGCTATATTATCAGTAGTTAATAAAATTGTAGAAAAAGTTGTAGTAGGACAAATAAGTGATTATTTAGAGGGAAATAATATTTTAGCCGACTGCCAGCATGGATTTAGAAGGGGAAGGAGCACTGATACCGTATTAATTCAGTTTACAGATTTCATTAATGAAAAGCTTAATGAGAAAAATCAAATATTAGCGCTTTTTATTGATTTTAAAAAAGCTTTTGATACTCTTGATCACAACCAACTCTTACAAGCCATGGATGAATGCGGTATCAGTGGCCCTATCAACAAGTTCTTCGCTAGCTATCTGAAGAATAGGACGCTCTGCACCGTTGTAGACAGAACTACTGGCGCAGATGCGGCCATCACAATGGGGGTGCCCACTGGCTCTGTATTTGGTCCTATTGGCTACATAATGCATGTGAATAGTATGGTGAACGTCGTTGAACATTGTAGGGTATTCATGTATGCTGATGATACATGTATATTAATATCAGGTAAAAATTTGCAACACATGATAGCACAGATACAAAATGATTTTGATAAAATAACAAAATGGGCACATGACAATGGAATTATACTTAACACCAGCAAAACTAAAATCATGCATATATGCTCACCTTACAATAAAACGGCGGGGACAGGGGTTAGGATACGCATTGTAGGGCACACATACAACTGTTTACATGGAATCCAGGGGTGTCAGTGTAATGAACTGGAATTAGTAAGTAACATTAAATACTTAGGCCTGATAATAGATAATACGTTTAGCTGGAGGCCACACATAGAAGTTGTGTGTAATAGATTAAGGTCAGTACTCAGTAAGTTTTATATCCTCAAAAGAATAATAGATAAAAACACTCTTCTAATGGTCTACTATGCATTAGTGGAGTCAGTTATTAATTATGGGCTAAGTTGTTACGGATTAACTTTTAAAACCTATATAGAAGAAGTTAAAAAGATACAGCTAAGATTCTTAAAAATAATGGTAGACAAACAACTAAAGACTAAACATAGAGATAACTATAATAAACTTTTTTCGGAATGTGCAATTATACCAGTAAATGAAAAGGTTAAATATTTGATAGCAATGGAAACATATTATAGAGAGGAATTTAAAATAAATAAAATATATAAATACAGCGCTCGATCAATTAAGAAAGGAAAGTTAGAGACAGTAAAAGTTAATAACTACTATGGGGAAAGAACTAGAAAATATATTGTACCAAAGATATGTAATGAATATCAAATACTAAGAGAAGAAAAGAAAATAAAGTGTAAATTTAAATTAAAACAAAAGTTGAAAGAAGTGTTTGGATATACTAAAAATGTAAGTAAGTCTTAGGTATGTGTAATAATTATTTTATTGCTTATTGTTATAAATATTGTATATTATATGGATTATCTATGTGGTTAGAGAGAGAGATACAAAATTGAAATAATACTAGTAATATATGTATGTATGTTACAAGTTTGAGCGGAACGCCTACAAACTGCTTGAACAGTTTGGCGATTAGATGATAAGAAATAAAAGTGTATCTTAAAAGAGAATAAAGTAAAAAAAAAAAAAAAAAAAAAAAAAAAACAAATGACTACTTTTGGAAAAAGAATTCCATGTTTTTAAAATAAAATTAATTTGAAATTAGAACTCTAAGCCAAACCACCTCTGTGGAGGTGGCGTCGGTCCCCTGAGGGGCTGACTAGCCGTTGAGGTGCCCTGGTTGCTCATTTAAAGATCCGGGGCATCTCACCGAAGGCGGCATTGGTGGCACTCGCCGGGTTTTAGTGGGTAGAGTTGCGTCCACTTAGGTTCCAGCTTTCGGGCGCAGCGAGTCCCACATACCCGCCTGGGGAGACTCACTCCCCTGCGGTATGCCTCAGAGCATTTCCCGCTGTTAAAGAAAAAAAAGAAAGGCAAGGAACAGAGGAGATTGGCAGAAATCGGGGAGGCCTGTTGGGCAGTAACGGGCTGATGGTGATGATGATTTGAATATAGAAAGTCTTACTACTGCACTAATTAAGAATATCCTTAGCTATGTTAATGATGTAAAATTTGGGCTACACACTTATATGCCGATGTCGGTCAGAGCTAATCCATAAACATGGAGTCGTACATCACAGTAAGTATTTAGAACAAATCGCTTACCGCGCTCTAATCTACAATCTACAAGCATTCACCAGCTTTCGTTCTAGCAAAGATCGCTATTAATTAAAAATTGAAACTATATTATAATTGTTTGTCGATTTTTCACGATTTACTTAACTAACGACTCGCTCTGGCTTCGAACGGTAAGAAAATATACATCACTATAATAATAATATATAAGAAATATAAATAAATAAGAAACAAAACTCGCTGTGCAAAAAAATTTTTTTCAAAATCGGTCACAACGAAATGGAGACCTTAAGACAAGATTTATATATAAAAAATACGTGTCACGTTGTTTGTCCGCGATGAACTCCTTTACTATAGACCTCATTCATACCTATCCTGATTAATAACATGGTAAGTCTCGGTGAAAATAACTAAACTACCTTTCCTGTCCTTTTTTCGAAACACAGCAAAGCTATTGGATGAAGGAAGCAGGATGGTAGTATCATACGGGAGCGCTGTGCACTGGCAAATATTACCGATGTTAATAGTGATGCACCACATTCGTTCAATATTGAACAATACAAATCGGCACAGGCGAAGCCACAAAACCGCTAGCTATATAATTTATAAAACGAATGTCATAAAATATTTGTCACGCTCAACAATAACCATAACAAAAACATTAGTTGTCCAGTAAATTATTTTGTGGTGATGTGGTTGTGAAACCCACAATAGATATTAAGTAAAAAATAACCTAGATTTCTAAAGGGATCATATTATTACTGATTTAATTTAACTTTCTCTCTGTTCTTGATATTTTTGACATTTGTCTGTACACGGAACTAATTCATTATATTGTACGCCTCCATCCACCATAATCGCAGATAGGCTTACCCATCCATAAATTACGTCACATGAATTTCATGATATGGACCCCTTTCCCGTCCTTGTCACAGATGGTCTCATTTGTAAGACTCTCCCCTTGGGTGAAATGGCCCCGTTAATGAGGACTGATCACCCGTCTGGCCTTGCTGGTGTCCCCACCCTTAAATAATAAGACTCTCCCCTCCCTAGTGTGACGTCACATTACACACATAAATTAGTCAATTAAACAGCGGCTCCGAAATTAATTATTCTTTTTAATATTTTTTATTTCGTTTTCTTTATTATTTTAAAATTCGTGTTTACACTTATTAAATTTAGATAATATTATTCGCCTAGTTTTATATAACCTTTCGTTACTAACTTGAATAACGAATATACATATCGAATAATACTAATCGAATATATACCTTCAAATAACGAAATAGCTCAAACTATTTCGTTATTTGAAGGTATATTCGATTCCGAAATGTGACGTCACAAAATCTTGGATCTTCCCACCCCTGGTCACACAATGTCACACTTAGTCGACCTTCTCCCTCCCCCATAAAGAGTCTTGTAAACTAGAACAGTCCCGGTTAAACTCATGTCCATGAATCATGAGCGATGTTAGCACCTACATACATAGATGTGCCCTGTTTGCTCAATACATCCGGGGCACCTCACCAAAGGCGGCATTGGTGACACTCGCCGGGTTTTAGTGGGTAGAGCTGCGTCCACTTCGGACGCAGCGAGTCCCACATACCCGCCTGGGAAGTCTCCACTCCCCCGCGGGATGCCTCAGAGCATTTCCCGGCGTAAAATAAAAAAGAGATACATTAATGTATGACAGACATCTAAGACGGTAATCATTCGTATCCAACTTAAACTGCACGGAAATCCTCATCAAGGAGTAGATAGTATTAATAAAATATGCAGAGCTCATTAAATTTTGCAATATTTTAGTGTCACAACAAATGTTACTGTAATTGTCTCGATTTCCTTTTAGAAACAGCAGCAAGGCTGTTTCATTGACCCTGAGATACATAAGTTGACGAAATATTGGATAACTATTGTTTGAAGATTAACTTTAGTATCGGGAGTTTTTAATAAGACAATTTGATAAGGTTGCATCAAAGATCTACAAATAAGAGAATTAAGAGAAATACGGATTTGATACCGGTTATAAAGGTTTTAAACAATGTCAACGAATAACGAAATATGTGAACATCTCAATAAAAGCAGTAAAAGTTTTTTATACAATAAATATAAGAAAATAATAAAAGGACAATTATAGGACTTGATTTTTTAATTTATTTAATTACATATTTTAATCAAGTCGTTATGAATGGTCAGCCACGAATGTGTTTTAAAGTTAAGTAAAGTAGGTACGGTCAAATTATCTCTAGACTACATAAACACGACAACAAGTGACTGCACAGAACCAAACTGGCTTTATAAATGGGAGGAATCGGATTTTTTTTTGATGACGCAGTGTTATGCTTTCGCATGATCCAGGTTTATCTCGGGTAAGGTTCCTGGACCTATGTGGGGACTTGCACTTAGGAATGCACTACCCCACTTAACTACCTGCGAGCACCTTCGGCGGCTTTTTGAAGGTCTCGAACCTACGGGCAGCAGGATCACCTCAGCGACAGACTGGCCCTGGCGAAGGTCAGAGTACTACTCGCAAGAGGGGACTTCCCGGCCGCCACTAAGCAGTCCCCGCGACGTCGTTCCCATTTGGGTCAGGTTCCCATCCTGACCGACACGAGCACAAGGAGCGTTACTGGGGGCGCATTAAGTAGCGGCTCCAACCTCTTGGTGCCTACTTCGCCAATAAACATAAATGAGTTTTATCGGAGTTTAAATAGCCCAGACAGCTCATGTGTTCCCTTGACTCTTATCTTGATGATAGTAATTGCACTATCTGTCCCATAGAAATATATTTTTAATATCTGTGATCTGTCCTGTCCTTTTTACGACGGACAGCAGTGCAGTTACATGGAAGGAATAGGCAGGAAGGCGGTACCCCTCGCAATCTGAAGTCGTTTAACGGAATCCCAGAAGGAGGCCGACAAGCGGATGAGAGAGTAGGCCGCCGACAAGGCCTCCCCCGCGACCATCCGGTTCCCTCTAAAGGCCAACCGGGCTTCCTTCTAGTATGGGGGAACTCCGACAACCTGAAGCACCCCCGCCGACGCTGGAACTTTTCTACCGGTGCAGGTAACACCAACATTAGCCCGAGTCCCGTTACACGGGAGGCAGAAGGTGCGCATAGTGTCTCCTTCGCACTCCCGTCCTACGTCGACGGAGTGGGACGGACGTAGCGTCATCCTCTCTGACCCACTCTGCGGCCTCCTTATGTGAAATGACGGCTCCCAGAAGGTGACCGCCGTCTGCAGCGCACCAAACTCGAGAGCGAAAGGTCCAAGCACTGCCACGAGGTCGTGACGCTGTGCGGTCCATCTATCGCTCACCTCTAGAGTGTGCTGGGCGAGTATTTCGCAGCGTCACGCTCGTGGCAGGCTGGCGTCGGCACCCTCCTGGCCACCCAACACTGGTACGCACCAAAACAACCGAGAATTTCTCTGTAAACCGAAGAGGCGTTCTTCAGCGAGCACCAACGCCACGAGCTCCAGCCAAGGCAGACCTGAAGCCCCAGTCACTCTATGCGGCTACAAGGGATACCCCCACCTCGACAGGCCTATTTTCCCAAGCTGTCCTAGTTAAAAGCAGCGCAAACTAAATAAATTTTCAAAACGTGAACCGATTTTACTGCTTGAGAGAAGAGTTTTTTACCGGTGAATGAATGGAGAAGGAAAAAAGAAAAAATAATGGATGGAATCAGGATCCAGGAGTTATATTATAATTTTTTGTAATTATTAACCTAAGACTTTATGTACGGTCTTTTGTGTGAAACTGCACTATGGGAAACAGGCTTTATCGGAAAATATACTAGTGAGAGTACTAAGTTAATGTTTATTTACGAGTGAGATGAGTCAATAACTTTCTACTGAGCTTCTGAGTGCTGGTAATTGAATTTGTTAATTGATGCTTTAGACCAACCAAATAATTAGTGTGGCTAAGAAAACTTGATTCTTGAAGTAGGATAGGCCAATCGTGTAGTACCCAAGTATCAAATAGGCTCTTCTAAATAGTATATTCTTTTAGTGTGTGCTATTCTTTCTAATGTTTTTTTTTTCATTTGGACATTTCTGGCTTTGTTCTTTTATTTTGCTTTGTCAAGATTTAAAATATTTTTTTCCATTAGTGGACAGTTATGTCTGTTGATGATGACTGTTATATAAGGAGTACAGTTAATTAGTTAACTTTGTATCTGCGAAACTTTTGAAGGACTACTTTAAATAAAGTAAGTATGCTTTTATTGATTTTTATAGGGTTTCTTTATTTAATTAGTCATTTTGCTTTAGGTATGATTGATTTTACAGTTATTCGTTCACGTTATTTAATTATTGAGTATAAATTATGTCATCGGAGCGTGAGTATAATGAAATGAACGGATGGCTATCTTTTCTTCAAAATGAAACTCCTATTACTGATTGAGATGCTCTTAGTGTGTTTTGTATCGGTATTTTTAAGTTGCATTTACTAATAACATTGTTTATATATATGATTAGATTAAGGCCCATGCAACCTGAAAACAAAGGGTTATTATTATTATTATTAAGTGTTATTATTATTACTACCAGGCCTATTTCCCAAGTTTAAAGCTTTTTCTATACTTTATACACATTAAAAGAAATATTCCGACGAATTGTGAACCTCCTCCTTTTTGAAGTCGGTTAACAAATAATTCTATTTCTTGAGTAAAAAGAATAGTGATAATTTATATTCGCCATATCGGCATCACTTAGTATAAGTCCTTTAGAATGTCACCATATATGATCATAATATTCATGTCTTTGAAGGACGACTCCTGTACCTCTACCATGAGTTTTGTTACAAGCGTAAATGACATAACTATAGTAGTTACTAAAACTAAGGTATGATATAGTTTTCTATTCGTGTTGCGTTTTACGTAACTACTATAGTTATGTCATTTACGCTAGTAATAAAACTCATGGTAGAGGTACTGATTGATATGAAGTTAATTATTACAGGAATTTATTATTTTTTAGATGGGGAAATATTACAGATACCACCGAGCCAGGGGAAGCCCGGAGGGCTATGTGGGAGTTTTTACTTTTTACCAGAGAATATTCTGGAAAAGAAAAAAAAGGATGGATGGAATCAGGCTCTAGGATTTCTATTATATCCCCACCATGGTTCAAGCCTTGTCGTGGCGGTGGGGCTCAGTAGCCTAAGGTGAACCCAGCACCTTGGGCGAAGCAAATTGGGCCGAGGGAGCTGCTGTTTGTACCGTAAGAAGAGAGGACAAAAGAGCAGGAGGATAAGGGGCGAGGATGGGAACCTCTCCACATTGTACTGTCCCGATGGTGGGAGGGGTTGTTATGTGGTGCGGGACAACCTCTCTGTAGAGGTGGCGTCGGTCCCTTGAGGGACTGACTCGCCGTCGAGGTGCCTTGTTTGCTCACTAGATCCGGGGCACCAAAGGCACCATTGGTGGAACTCGCCCGGTTTTTGTGGGTACCATTTACCATCTTTCGGGTGCAGCGAGTCCTACATGCACGCCAAGGGGGGACCCACTCCCCCACGGGATGCCTATGAGCAGTTCCCGGCGTTAAAGAAAAAAAAAGGATTTTTATTAAATTATAATTCGGTGTAATTATTAACCTTAGACTTTATATGTACAACCTTTTGGGTGAAGCTGTACCTACTGTGGGAAACTAGATTTTTGTTGTGTGTGGGAGTATCACGGCGCGAGGAGGTTAACTTCCTTCCGAACTAGCAACCACAAAGGGACTAATCCTGTGAATCATTTAGAGCCTATCCTGGTGTAAGAAGGCAAATCTCGATGTTAGTAATTATACTACCCATCCCGCCACCCTTTATGAACACAATAAGTTTTATCTAAGAAAGCAGGATAGAAAAAAATATACCATAGAGTAGAAAAATAGAGGTCAGTGATCTGTTTCTATACTCTATGGTCTATTTTTTCTGTGTGTAAGTTTATACATAGTAGGTAACAGCTTAGGTTTCATTTCGGGTACCTACGCAGAAATCTGGAGTTAGTGTCGAAACATCATGTATGTTATTATGAATTTAATTACGCAAGTAAAATATTTACTATTTCTTTATATGACTCACCTCTTTTTGTGTACTTGCCTAAGTATATGAATAAATGCCATCACAAATTATTGTGAAAAGGTAAACAATATAACCTCAAAAATACTGATAATATAGTCAATGTGTATTTAATTTTCTGTCCGACCGATGGACTCATAATTATAGAGGACTAGCAACGCCCCGCGGTTTCGCCCGCGTGCTTCCCATTCCCGTGGGAGTACGGGCATTAATTATCATAACCTGATGTTTATGCTACGTTACTGTAAAGTTTCATTTTTAAAAATTCATTCATTAGTTTTTGCGTGAAAGAGTAACAAACGTCCATACATACAAACTTTCGCGTTTAAAATATTAGTAGGACAGTAGGACTACTACCATATCGGTTAAAAGTTTAAACAAACCAAAATAGTTGATGATTCTTCTGATTGGTTCATGTTAAATACAAGGATAGGTAATTCAAAATACTTTTTAATAAATAATCGTTGTTTTGTATGACAGTGATAAAGACAGTTTGCCATCAATAAAACAAGAAGATTATATATATATATATATATATATATATATATATATATATATATATATAATGTTTGGATGTATATATATATATATATACATCCAAACAGATTGGCATGTATTTTTAAATCCTATTATAATCAAATAACCTGTGGTATTATTTCGTGAAAAACTTTAAAACGCCAGAACCGTACCTAAATAAAGTCATTTAAAATCGTTAGCAAATATTTAATCTTGCGTAAAATGCGTTAACCGAAAATAACAACCGGTTCCAAGTAATCGTTATACAATATTGTATTGCCTTAATATAAAAATTCCGCAAACAAGACGATAATTGAAATGTTTTTTCCTATTTTCAAGAGTCATGTTAAACATGTACTTGTTATTCCTTCTTCAATCACTGTGATTAGTTTATGTATAAGTATATTTAATAAATTAAAACTCTTTATTTTACGGAGGACGAATATTAATATTAAAATACCTACGTTTGTTTCGGAGAAAGGAACAATATGAATGACGTCATTGTTATGGTTGTTTGCGGTATTAGTTTTACCTTTTTTAGGGTTCCGTACCCAAAAGGTAAAACGGGAACTCTATTACTTAAAATCAAGTCCGTCCGCCCGTTCGTCCTTCTGTCTGTCTGACTGTCTCACACCAGGCTGTATCTCATGAACCATGATATTTAAACAGTTGACATTTTCACAGATGATGTATTTCTGTATTACTTAATATATTTATATTACTACTAAATAGTAAATACTAATAATAAAATCAGTATTTAAGGAGTGGGGGGGGGGGCGTATAGTACAGCAAACGCGATTTTTACCTTTTTTCCCTTATATTAATGACGGTAACATTATTATATAACGGCATAGATGCTTGAAATATTTACAGAATATTTTTATAGGTATATAAAGTTTCAAAATAAATAAATAAAATAAATATTTAAGGGGGGCTCCCATGCAACGAATACAACAATCGTGATTTTTGTTAAAGTGTATAATGGTACGGAATCCTTCGTGCGCGAGTCGCACTCGCACTTGGCCGGTTAATTTTGTTATTAAGTATTCATAGTACTAATGAAGTCGCTTTGATTCTAAACAGGCTCAAGATGTTATATGTGGAGTTATGAGCTGTATGGATAAAATGTTATAAATGCTTTTTATATACCTATCAGAATTTCAAAAGGAGAACCTAGGTTATATGATATATCCATGTTTTAAAGTTACATGTAAGTAGTTTATTTAATAAATTAAAGAGACCAATACATACCTACATAGAAGGAATGTTTATCTATGTAGGAATGAATTAATGAATGGTAATGTAATGTAAATTCATTAATTCATTTCTGAATACTTAAATAATTTTGTTTGTCATTAATGATGATCAAATAAGCCCTATAAAAATTCTGCATTTGATTTTTTTGAACAAGGTAAATACCATACGTAATAGTAATAACCCAAGAATATTTCCTTATTTTTTCCAATCATAATTTAGTTTTTCCTTTAAGCGATAAATGTAAACGGTTAAAAAAATTCAAGTGTACTCACGTATGTGTGGGCATGCATGCATGCATGCGTACTTGGGTGCGTGCATGCGATCGCACTTGTGAACATGCATGCGGGCAGGTGCACGTTCGTTAATTATGTGATATAAAAAGCCTCATCAAGTTCTTTGCATATTCCTAAAATCTATTTATTAAAGAAGATGAGCTACTATTCACTAAAGACGCTATAGACTATTATTAGTTTTTTATTATAATAATATGTATTAGTCGTGACAGTAACATTTGCCTAACACGTGAGTCCTTTGTATTTCAATGATCTGAGCGATTATAATGAAAATATTCACAACCGACGCCAGGAGGCCGTGTGGTCGCAGACTGCACGGTAGGCGGGGGGCAACCCCCCAATCAAAAGTGAGCCGAATGGGCTCACACTAATCCGTTGAAGCATTAGGGCCTTCGGGCCATTAGCATAGATCCATCCGAAAAAAAAAAAAGAAAATATTCCGATGTAACATAGATTGATTAAATCCTCGTTATTTTTGTCCTGGGTTTTCCTAATATCGTGTCGTTTCTCAGGTAAACATTTTTTGTGCTTAGTTTACTTAATACCCATAGTATTGGCCATTCGCCTTTTTTACAAATAGGATAGACATCAAAATACAACAATAACAAAAATGCTTTTGATAACAAGACAGTATACATTTCAGAATACATGTTATATTTTACCTATGTTATATTTTATTGTATAATAATATAAAAGATTGGGTTTATTTTTATTATTTACCATAATATAATTAAGAGCGTTCTTGTCTGCATGGGTAGGTACAACCTTCTTGCTTATTTCTTCCGTATTTTGTTTTGTTTCGGAAAGAAAATCAGAATCAGTGTAATTACTGACACAAAGCCGATCTTACGTTCCAGGATAGATGACACATGGATGAGTTGCCTTGGCTACTCCCAAGGGAATTTGTTTCATTTCATGGGTGACGCTGCGCCGAAGATAAATACTCAGACACAGCCAGTCTAGTCTATATTTGGTTATCACGGCAATTAAAATAACAAAAAAATCGGTTATCTGTAAAGTCGGTTTACTGACGATAGTTGAACGTGACAACGTCATAAGAAAATGGAACGCCTCAGAGCGAGGTAACGCCGCAGCTCCATCGAATTATAAGACGTTGTCACGTCAAAATATTCGTTGATCGCTATGCTTGTTAAAATATTCGTGATATTTTATGTCAAAACATTAATTTAATCATAGACTCAGAATATACTGTCATTTTAATCAATACTTAGAAGTACCACGTATTCCTTAGTTGGTAATATTTATTTATTTATTTAAGTAATAGGACCAAACACAATTTTGCACCAAAAATAACATATAAACAAATAATGAGCAATTCAATCATTAAATCTAGACACAATAACTAATTAAGATCGGCCACAATATGTACCTATTAGGTATTTTATTTATCGGGAATTTAATCTACCATTGTTTTAAAAGCCTCAGTGGATCTAATCTTTTCAATATTTTCAATAGCTAGTCTAACACTGTTACTTGGATTTAATCAGTTTCTTCAAATACCTATACCTATGCTATAATTTTTGATTATATTCATCAACAATACATGATCATAATATTAAGGGTACTGCATTAGTAAAAATAAAAACCCACATGATAATTGTCAAGTACAACAGTTTTGACGTCCGAATGTAATGTTTTTTTTATGTTAGTTGGATAGGCAAACTGGAAAACATACCACCTGATGGTAAGTGGTCGACGTCGCCCATGGACATAAACTAGTATTCCTGGAACGAGCCCAGGCAATTCACTTATGTATTGCCTATCTCGGTGCCAGTAATTACACTGATGTCTTGCACTTCTCTCCGTAACACAGCAAAGCTGTTCACGGGAGAAACAAGCAATATGGTGGTACCCATGTAGCCGGGAGCGCGGCACAGCGCTTCAATCCCACCGGTAAACGATTTATTATTTAGAAATATTACAGGTAATAAATAAGTCATCAGGAAACTTGTAGTAACAGTAGGTGTAAGTTAATTTACGTTTAATGAAGTGATTTTAATGGTAGTTCAATAATGTTGAGGTTTATTGACAGTATAATACGGGTTAAGTGATCGACAACGGTATATAGAGGCGAAGCCTCCGCGCGTGCGCCTAATAATTGTAAGGCTGTTGTGGCCGCGCGCATGTCGATAAGCGCGCGAAATAACGTTCCATTTACGAAAATCTGTGATAGATATTTAAATTAAAAAAACTGTTTTGATTTATAGTCTGTGTTGTGTTTTGTTTTTAAAAATGTTAACCGGCTGGCAATTGATTTTGTCTAAATGTAAGTTGCTTTGATTTAATAATGTCATTTAATTTATAAAATAAGGTTTACAGAAATAGTTACATTGATAATTTTAAAATATTATGGGATTGAATTTTATTCACATAAATATTTTGTTAGAATGACATGTAATATCCTGCCAGATATAGGTTAATAAGGCTAGCAATTATGCATATTTATTTATGCATTTTTCCGTACATTTACTTATTAAATATTTACAACATAATTCTCTCATTACAATCGTTGTCTTACACTGTCTTGTTCTAACTGTTTATGTGTTTACTAGTATCCTGTGGACAAAAAAAAATATTAATTATATTAAGTATAATTAAATTGATATTTTAATACATATTTTAGTTTTTCATTCGACGTAATTTTTTCTAGTCTAATTTTAATCTATCTGTCATAAAACTAAAAATGTCCCATGTTAGTTTTTTTTTTATTTTTTATTGTAGTTTCTTACCTAATTTTTTAAATAACAAACCATTTTTACCTATCTGTCAAACTTTACGTTTACGTTATTCACATACAAAAATATAAAAACCTTAAATTTTGGTTTGAGACTCACTTATTACAGACGGTACAAACTTATTTCAATTAATTAGGAGTTCTATTAAACTTTCAATGAGCGACGATGTCTAGTCACTAGTGGGTAGCAAGGCCTCTTTAGTGGGAGGTCCGGGTTCGATCCTGGCCCTTTTGATGCTTTAAAATGGGTATTTTTTTAAATTTCTACGTGCATCTAAACATGAGACCATCGTTTGCTCACCGGTGAAGGAAAACGTCGTGAGGAAACCTGCATGCCTGATAAGATTAAAAGTCATTAAAGGTGTATGACGTTTACCAACCCGCATTGGGCAAGCGCATTGGTAAACTTTGGCCCTCCCTCCTCACCTGATTTCGAGGAGGAGACCCGCGCCCAGCAGCTGTGGGACATTTAAGTGTTTATATTTTTATTATTACCTACTTATTATAAACTTTCAATAGTATGCAGGTGGTGACTTAACATGTGTATTACGTAATATATCCGTATTATAATAAACATCAAATAAATGTATGCAAAAGAAAATAAACTGAAAATAAGTAGGTACACTTTATTCAAAACTGTGATAAATAAACTGGTGACTATGTGATGAATAATCTTAAGTTTAACGAAGATAGAAAATAATAATAATAAATAATTAAAGTATTTAAAATTCCTCATTTTATAATTTAGAATAAGTAATGTGTTAAACTTGTGTTAAAACAAAGTTGCAATAAAAAAACTATTTTACTTTTAGGTTTCTGAGAGACGAATAACGGTGAACCTTTTTTACATTTTAAATGAACTTACTGTAATTTTATAACAAGACCATTGTATGATGTGAAGAATAATTGTTTTTTTTTGTATAGCAGTAAGTATAAGTACGTTTTAGTAGACACAAATATATTAAATTGAAGTGTCTGTTTGTAATTTCAAATTAACAGCTTTTTACTATTAATGCATATCTAATACCTATATAAAGTGTCATGTCACGGCGTTTGTTACCAAACTCCTCCGAAACGGCTCGTATCGACCGATTTTAATGAAAGTTCGACTGAGAATCAAATAATGATAAGGGTGGTCCACCACTTAATTATTTTTAATTCTTTAGATTATACGATTCTTATTTTCATTTAAAGGCATTAGTTACGAGGCTATTAGCCATACAAAATACAATATTTAGTCTGTAATACGGAGAAACGGCGGGAAACCCCAAGGAGTGCGGCTGCGCCCCTTGTCCCCATCAAACAACTATCACTTCCCATTCCATCCACCCAGAGCAGTCCACCACAATATTCGCCAACTAATCACAATACAGATCAAGTTTTTAAAACAAACACTATAGAAAACCACTCCGAATGAACAAAAGACAAAATAATAATTAATTATCAGGAAACCAAATAAACACAACCGCGCGCCCCGATGCTTCCCACCGTTCCCTAATTCTTTAGATATTTTTTTTTGTTTTTTTTAATGATAACGATATGGCTGTAAATCTAAGCTAACGTGGGTAACGTGGGGGCAACAGATAGATATACATAATATAAAGTCTATACGGTACTTAGGTAATATGTACATATTTTTTTTTTCTGAAACGGCTGGGCAGATTTTGACGGTACTTTCATTGGCAGATAGTTGATGTTATAAGGAGTAACTTAAGCTATACAAATAATCATCATCATTCCGAATATGTCTGTAAAACTAAGTTAACGCGAGCGAAGCTGGCCGAGCAACAGTCTTAAATATATTTCTATTCCCGTTTTTTAATACACTATGCGAAAGTAATTGGCAAGATTTTTATTAGTTTCTTAGATTGCCGTCTACATACTCACAATCATTTTGTATTATTAAAATTAATTAATATTAAGTATTATAATATTCAGTCTATGAATTTTATAGATACTTGAAATACAGATTCATACATCTCGCAGTTCGCGGTAAATGATCAATATTTTTTCTCATTATTTTATTACTATATTAGAGAAACTTTGTAATATTAAATTGAATTTAACATAAAATATTACAATGTTATTTCAATTTATTGTTATTATATAATACTTTAATTTATTAGACTTGCTTGTCATTTATTAAAAACTATTTCCAAGATGGTCGTATTACTTCCATTACTTTCAAAATTAAATTATATTTGAATAGTAAATTGTATTTTAAAACCCTACTTTGGTTTCGTTTCGTTTAATCGCATTTACTTATTTTTGTTTGTTTGTATAGTACACAATACACATAACATTAGGCACACAAAATTTAGGAATTAGGATCACTATAAGTGAGATTGTTCAGTTCGATATCATAAAGGAAAAACTAAAACGGATTTTTTAGGGTCATCTTATCTTAATATAAGGAAATAATCCTATCCCCACCATGGTTCAGGCCTTGTCGTGGTGGTGGGGCACCTTCGGCTCTTTGTACCCCCCTTAAAGAAGAGGGGACAAAAGAGCAGGGGCAAGAGGCGAGGATGGGAACCTCACGCTATTGTACTGTCTCGACGTTGGGATTGGATGGGGCTCTGTGGTGCGGGATAACCCCTCTCAGGGACTGACTAGCCGTCGAGGTGCCCTGTTTACTCAACAGATCCGGGGCACCTCACCAAAAGCGGCATTGGTGGCACTCGCTGGGTTTTAGCGAGCAGAGCTGCGTCCACTTACCAACATTCGGGTGCAGCGAGTCCCACATACCCGCGCGGGGAGACCCATTCCCCCGCGGGATGCCTCAGAGTATTTCCCTTCGTGAAAGAAAAAAAAGGAATGAATCCTATGTTTTTATTTTTTTACGCTTGTAACATACTTATACGTCACTTTAATGTTCTACGATACGTAAAAATGGAAAAACCAAAAAAAAAAAACACTACCGTTTAGAAAAATTAATAAATTATATAGAGTTACGTATAGTTTCAAATTATTCCGTTTTGTTACGAAATAGTAAACTAACTTATCAAGAGTATAAGAGTATTCAAACGAATTATTAAACAGATATTTAAGTCAAGCCTAATCAGTAGATTCCTCTGTTTATTTTACGTTTTAAACCTTCAAATTAACACTCACTTAACTACCACTAAGCCAGGGAAATTTATAATTTGTACCGCCTTCGATGTAATGAATATTTTAGCCTGATCTATATACCACGGTGAAAGTGACTTTGAGAGCTTCTTTGCTATTATGATCAGGGTCCCTTAGGCGCCTCACTTTCTGGTTGTGTCTTGAGAGGCTTCACGTTTGAAGAGCAAAAGTAATCACACCATTATCACCTAAGATCATCATGAACATCTTTTTATGATCATCATTTTATGCAATCTGGTTGAAAAAAGAAAAGTAGCTACCTATTTTCAAATCGAAAATGGGAACATAAATATTTTGTACTTTTAAAATATTCAACTCATCTATACTAATATTATAAAGCTGAAGAGTTTGTTTGTTTGAACGCGCTAATCTCAGGAACTACTGGTCCGATTTGAAAAATTCTTTTGAAAAAAGTGTTAGATAGCCCATTTATCGAGGAAGACTATAGGCTATATAACATCACGCTGTGACTTATAAGAGTTGAGTAACGCGGGCGAAGCTGCAGGCAACAGCTAGTATCTCATATAATATCTACTACATATATGTATTTATATAATGTAAGCAATTGTTTCGGATCCTAAACAAAACAAAAGGGAGGCCTATGTTCAGCAGTGGACGGATAGAGGCTGATGATGATGATGATCATGATGATGAAGAAGCAATTGTAATTCATGTTCACTAGAATTTACGAGAATTGAGTATCGTGCTTACATCGCAGCACGTAATAAAAGTTGATTCCAACGAATTTGGAAGAGCAGACCCAAATTTGTATAATAAAAAAGCCATGGAATTAAAATCTCGCGGGAGGTCTACGGAATTCCTGGAAACGTAAGCCCAGTAATTGCAACGCCGCTCTGTCTGAACTGGTTCAAGTCGAGAATCGCACGATGACGGAATGCGCGGTTCAATAGAAATCTGAGCGACAAAAAGTTATGCTTCTAACGAGTTTCTCAATTCCAATACCAATTTAGGTAACCCGCTTCGCTGAAACGTGCTCTTGCCATATTAAAATTACTCCTATTGTACACTCGGCGGCCATAATCGAGTGATTGATCGGTTACTTATTGGGAGCGACGATGGTCAGGTGGTTACGGGCTCCGAGAGGTCCGGGTTCGATCCTGACCCTCCTGTGATGCCTAGAAATGGGTATTTCTAAATTTCTACATGCGTCTGAACATGAGACCATCGCTTGCTCACCGGTGAAAACATCGTGAGGAAACCTGCATGCCTCGTGAGATTAAAAGTCTTTAAAGGTGTGTGAAATTCACCAACCCGCATTGGGCCAGCGCATCGGTGAACTATGGCCCAAAACCCTCCTCGCCTGATTTTGAGAAAGAGACCCGTGCCCAGCAGTGGAACTCTATCTCTCTCTCATTCTTATAAGAATTTGACGAGACTCAAAATATAGATAAATCTCTATCTAGAACTATCTAGAACTATGTTTTCATTTGTCTACGTAGCATCTATTAATAAAGAGGATTTAGTTTCTGCGGCTTATTTACAGATGGATATTAGAACTTGAGGCAAGAGTTATCGCCTTGCTTGGGAATTTATAAAGAAAAAAATACTTTGCAAAGGACAGTCGAAATAGGTTACTATTCCTTTCAATCTCCACTTATGGCGATTATCTTGTATGAGTAGAGTAGCATCGGCAAATAGTATATACATATAGTATATATGCTCACGTCACAAGCCTATAAAGTGGTTTCATTTGTAACAATGTTTCGACAAATGAACTGAAATACGAATGAAAGTGAAAGTGGCGGGAAAATTCGATCTACAAATGTTTCCGAACGGGATTTTTAACGGATAGGATACATCTTAATATTCTAAGGCGGTTCTGAAACGGAAATAATATGCCCATATGTTGCACCACGGTCACTAAAACGAAGTGCCCATTGTATTCGATGAAAGAGAATTATGATACAACACTATCAACGCTAATTTGCTCGACATTTTGAAGTGGAACTTCTTTAGCATCGTTGTGATTTGAAAGTCGATGAAACGAAAAAGCGACAGTAAAAAGAGACCGACACATATATTGATAAGATTTACCGTGGGAGAAAATGAGATAGGAAGTGTTATATCGTGTTTCTTATATATTCATTTCTACTACTTGTGTATTGCACACATGTTTTACATTAATCATGTAAGGAAATATTAATTATGATTTTCTAGTCAAAGCTAGTGAAAGAAATTTCTTAAAGTGGATGTTTGTACTGAATTAAAAATAACAAACTCTCTACTAATGTTGAGATGTATTTTTTCAATAATTATTTGCACTCATAGAATTAATAAGGTTTTTTTTTTGTGAGTTGGATAGACAAACAGGCAGACTAGTCAAATGATGGTAAGTCTACGTCGCCCATGAACATAAACACTAAAACTTGAAACTAGCCCCGGCAACTCATTCACATGTTCCCTGCCCTGTGACGTAAGATGGCGTGTGAGTACCAGTACACCTGTCATGCTCTTCTTTCTGAATCACAGCAAAGCTGTTGCTGGAGAAACGCAGGATAAGCGTTTTCCCTTTTCCCTTACTATTTAACAAAAGTCATAAGTACGAAATGAACAGGCTGTTACTCATAGCTAAACAGCCAACACTAAAGTTTATTGCTGGTACTTTCTTTAGATTAGAATCCATCATTGAAAGCCAAGAACCACAAATTATGATGAATCGATTAGAATAGATCGAAATTCGTCAACTAAATCAAATTTATTCATTCGTATTCATTAAAATTGATAGTGCTAAGAGTATTTCTGCGACATTAATGTTATTTTTTTTCATAAACAGGCCAATCGTTGCAATGCAAAAGATATTTTTTTTATGTTAGTTGGATAGGCAAACTAGCAGACGTGCCACCTGATGGTAAGTGGCCGACGTCGCCCATGAACATAAATTAGTTTACCTGGAACTATTCCAGGCAACTCATTTATGAATTGACTATCTTAAGACATAAGATGTTAAGTCTCAGTGCCAGTAATTACACTGTCTGTCCTGCCTTCTCTCCGAAACACAGCAAAGCTGTTTCACGGGAGAAACAAGCAAGATGGTGGTACCCATGCAGCCGGGAGCGCGGCACAATGTATCCCTCCCACCGGTAAGATGCCTTGATGACAAGTTTGATTCACTGATGAACTTTGGGCTCAGTGCCCAGAAAGTGCAGACATAATATGGATATTAACCATTATTATAAATTGTAGATACAAGTGCTTTGGCAGTCGACGTTAACTTTTTGTTACATGTTCGCTAAATGCGTCTTTATATAACAGTCCTCGTCATATACTCCAGATCTGGTCACGGTATTATGAACGTATGCATGCGTCACCTCACGAACCTTCGTTTTGACAGGACCATTGTTCATATAATTCAGGTTCTGTAATTATCTAAGTCACGTGAACTGTTGTCTGTCCTATTGTGACGTCTGTGCTCGTCTTCATCATAATATAACTACTTTGGTTTTTTTTCTTTTTTTAACGCCGGGAAATGCTCTGAGGCGCGTCCCGCGGTGGAGTGGGTCTCCCCACGCGGGTATGTGGGACTCGCTGTGCCGCCGGAAAGCTGGTAAATTGACGCAGCTCTACCCACTAAAACCCAGCGAGTGCCACCAATGCCGCCTTTGGTGAGGTGCCCCGGATCTAATGAGCAAACAGGGCATCTCGACGGCTAGCCAGTCCTCCGAGGGACCGACGCCACCTCCACAGACGGGTCGTTCCGCACCACAGAACAACCCCTCCCAACGTCGGGGCAGTACATGGGGTGAGGTTCCCGTCCTCGCCCTTTGCCCCCTGCTCTTTTATCCCTCTCTTGTTCTTATAAGGCGGGTTCAAAGAGCCCCATCGGCTCAATTAGCTTCGCTCAAGGTGCTGGGCTCGCCCTAGGCTACTGAATCCCACCGCCACGTCAAGGCCTGAACCATGGTGGGGCTCATATAACTACCCAACTCATTCTCTCAAAATTAGAATAAAGGCATGAAATAGGTATACTATGTTTCGTAATAACTACGTTCTCTTAAAATTACGATTTAATTTCTCGTTCCTCTTATTATCCTTTTATTTTGGTCTTCATTGTTTTTCAAACAACGATCTGGGTCCTGACAAGAATTATTTGGATTTCCGTGTTGGAATTGGAATGATAATCATGTCTTAAATACCACTAAAATACACAATAAATTTAATTTTCCACTAAAGCAAATAAGGAAACATCCTCATTTTTTTTATATTAGACTCTGTGAGATGTATACAAATAGACAAAAACTTAAGGAAACATCCTTCTGTCTTAAACTTATTATTTTGTCAGGAAGTAGTAATAACATTAGGTGATGCAAGTTTCTTACAAGATACTTAAGTGCATTTGTAGTTATGAAATGAACTTAAGATAATTATGATTGCATTTGTTCGTCGTAATTTGAGATGTAGGAATCTTGTTTATTTTGTAATTATGTTATTGATTAAATCGATTAGGTTTGAATGAAACTTAAATCAATAAAAAATATTCCACAAGCGCTCAAAAAAGTATCACTACTTTAGTGCGGCTCTACACTCTCCCCGGGACAGTCCGAGGCAGGTCGAGCGCAAGAGTGTAGATAGTAGCGCTCGTCCGCCTCGGCCTGTCATTAGGCGAACTGGGAGCACATCAGTGAGTATTTCGTTTATTTATTCTTGTGCCGAGAGGCTTCGGGGCGAGACATAGCGAGTGCTCTTGACCGAGAGTGTAGAGCCGCAATTAAATATAAAATCGATATATAGGAAATCTCAGCTCCTAATTTTTTTTGGAAAAATTGCGCATTTACTTGTCATAGTTTAGTGCTCATTTGCACGGGTATCTTTAACCCTGGGTATTATAGATATTAATGGCAATATTATAGGGAGTCTCCCTTTCTTCCACACTTTCAATATGAGGAAAGTGTGGTTTATAAAGTATAACTGACACCAAAACCTATGTCTTTTAGAAAAGTTCTTCGAAGAACTATACCTACCTTGTGCATTTTTCCTAGTATTAAGTTTATGTTGTTACCTGCTTACAATTTGTGTGTGTGTATGGGTACAAAATAAATCATATTATTATTAAACATTTCCAAGGATACTTATTTGTCCATGTTCATTGCGTTTTAAATAGTTTTAGTTGCGAAAATGACCATTTTAATTGATAATCTATAGATTGGTTTGTATTCATCTATAAATATATATTTTCTTTGCAGTATTCGTGATCCCACAAAGATGGGTGATGGCGATAATGGGTTTCCTGGCGGTGGCCAACGCGTACACGATGCGTGTGTGTCTCAACATAGCCATCACTCAGATGGTGCGGCGGCACGCGCTGACACCAGCGTACGAGGACGGCTCCTGTCCGGGTGATGTTGATGAACCGGCCGCAGATGTTACGGTACGTATTTCTTTTTGTCTAAAATAGATCGTCATTATTGTCAACCTTTTGATCACTGCTGGGTATGGACATTCAATTAACGGTAATACAACCGATCGCATATCACTCGATAGTATAGACTTATTAAAGCATTACTTTCGTTGCAACAGGCAACAAGCATTTCGGGTCAGGGCACGGTTTAGATCAGGGGTTGTGAACCTTTATGCATCGACGTGCCATATGTCTAGAAAACGTTTAACGAAGCCATAGCCGCGTGCAATCAAATAGTTTTAACTTCGTGTTTTAATTGGGATTTCCTTAATATTCACAAAAATAAATAATTATAATATAGTCACTCCTTCCACCAATGATACATTTTATAGGGTCCAATGTGTGGATAAGAGCGCATCTAAGAAATCTCTACCTAATACTTTATATTGGCGTGCCCAAAATAGTGGGTCGCGTGCCATTGGTTCACCATCCCTGATTTAGACGAATTCTTATTCACCAGTCACCACTGTACAGAATCGTCCCGTCTAATTTAGACGGGACGATGGAGGTCAATAAATAGTTATCTGTCAGACTTAATTATTAATCCCTATTTTTATTGTTCCCATTTTATCGATATCTTTCTTAAATTAACCGAAAATATCGTTTTGATAATTTGCATTTTGCAGCATGATTTTATATCGGAAATAATACCTATTCCTTTAGTCCTATGAAATGATAAATGCAAGATTGTATACAATAATATTTTAACGATTCGTCATTCATTTGAAAAATCGATTATCCTAATTTTATGAATGTCCTTTTAAAACTATTGTTTACACCTTATGATAAAAATATTTACTTACACGTTAAATGATCTTTGCTAGACGGGAAGGCAACCTAGAGCCAGATCTAGGTTGTTATGAACAAGGGATAGGCGGTTTTAGTGTCTAAAGACAAGTTCAGCGAACCTATTTAGTATTTTGACGAATATACCTATATATCTAAACTATAACCATGATACCGCCAATAACTTTGTATGTCATTCGAATTTAAAAACTATATGTGCATGCAACATGGTTAAAATTAAAAAAAAATTACAGACCAATCTTCTTCCTTATCGAGGCAGATGACCTATATACATACATACCGGTGGGAGGGAAGCGCTATGCCGCGCTCCCGGCTGCATGGGTACCACCATCTTGCTTGTTTCTCCCGTTAAACAGCTTTGCTGTGTTTCGGAGAGAAGGGCAAGACAGGCAGTGTAATTACTGGCACAGACTTAACATCTTATGTCTCAGGATAGGCAACACATAAATGAGTTGCCTGGGCTCGTTCCAGGTAAACTAATTTATGTTCATGGGCGACGTCGACCACTGACCATCAGGTTGTACGTTTGCCAGTTTGCCTATTCAGCTAACATTAAAAAAAACAGAATTATTTGTAATATACCAGCAACCTCGCAGGAATAGTCATTCCAATCATAGTCTATGGGCTATAGAATAACAAATTATACCAATTTGTAACGCGATAATGGCTTTTTAAATTAAAAAAATAAATCATTATGGATTAGAATGTACAGCGAATACTTCCATCGGTAACTGACATAAATTTAAATAATGCAATGCGGGTTTTCGCATATGCAAAATCGGTATGAAAGTATGTAGTTATAGCCATGACATCATATTTCAAGTGACATGTCCAATTCCATGCATAATATAGGCTGCTGCTTGCGGTTCTTTTCCATCCTATCTATAGTGGTTTTTTTGTTTTACGCCGGGAAATGCTCTGAGGCATCCCGTTGCGGATGGGGGGACTCCTCAGTCGAGGATGTGGGATTCGCTGCGCCCGAAAGATGGTAAGGTGGACACAGCTCGACCCACTAAAACGCCATCAATGCCGCCTTTAGTCAGGTGCCCCGGATCTATTGAGCAAACAGGGCACCTCGACGGCTAGTCAGTCTCTCAAGGGACAGACACCAACTCCACAGAGGGGTTGTCTCGCACCCATAACAACCGCTCCAAACGTCGGAACAGTACAATAGGTTGAGGTTCCCATCCTCGCCCCTTGTCCCCCCTGCTCTTTCTTCCCCTCTTCTTATAAGAGGGGTACAAAGAGCAGCTCCCTCGGTTCAATTTGCTCCGCCCAAGGTGCTCGGCTCACCTCGAGCTTCTGAGCCTCACCACCACGACAAGGCTTGAAACTTGGTGGGGATCCTATCTATAATGTTATGATATTTTAAGCCAACTGGCAGGCGAAGGTCTTAAGGGTTTTAAGTGGTCTACATCACTGTATTAGAGCAGCTAGCTTATTATTTCTGTCTATTCCCGGTCTTACAATGGCAATACTAATAACTCGGTGCCTGGGTTTTAATACGAGGTTTGAAACAGCATGGTAAATTATGCTGTGCGTTCCGAAAAGAATTCGGAACACAAAAACTGCTTCGCGAATTATACAAATGGGATCAAGCTATGGCTTCATTGAAATAGTTATCTCTCTTCTCTCTTCTTCTCTCCTTATAGGCAATCTATTACATTATCTAGGCACGCGGAGGACATCAGCGATACATAGATAATGTAATGTAAAATTTAATTAATAAGACGTGGGTGTAGTGCTCTAATAGTATATACCTAAGTTATATACTATTACCATGTGATAGGTTGGAGAGGCGTGTGTGTGGTTTGGGTGCCCAGCTGTTACTCTTTATTGAAATACATACAATAACTTAAATACTATTAGTGCACTACATGGGCTTTATTTTTATTTTATTTTATTTAACGCCGGGAAATGCCCTGAGGCATCCCGCCGGGGAGTGCGTCTCCCCACACCACGCGGGTATGTGGGACTCGCTGCGCCCGACAGCTGGTAAGTGGACGCAGCTCTACCCACTAAAACCCAGCGAGTGCCACCAGTGCCGCCTTGGTGAGGTGCCCCGGATCTGTTATAAGCTAACAGGGCACCTCGACGGCTAGTCAGTCCCGCAAGGGACCGACGCCACCTGCACAAAGGGGTTGTCCCGCACCACAGAACAACCCCCTACCAACGTCGGGACAGTCTAATGGGGTGAGGTTCCTATCCTCGCCCATTGCCCCCTACTCTTTTGTGCCCTCTTCTTATAAGAGGGGTACTAAGAGTCCCCTCGGCTCAATTAGCTTCACCCAAGGTGCTGGGCTCACCCTAGGCTACTGAGCCCCACCACCACGTCAAGGCCTGAACCATGGTGGGGACATGGGCTTTATATGACAAAACTTATAAACCAACTTGTCTATTGAGAGAATGATTATTGCAAAATCAACTTAATTTAAAATCACTGACTATGGTAAATTAATTAAGATGTTTAATAATAGTTTAATGAGAGTTTAAATGTAAAACAATGACACTTCAAATATTTATAAATTACAGTCGCAGTGTCCAAATCAATAATTAATTGGTACTTTCTGCCCTGTTTGTGATTTCCATCACAAAATAGTTAGTAAGACAAATTAGTTAGGTATATCATTAATTAAGTAATAAAAGCAAAGAAAAGTAATTATATCATTAAATATTGTACATATTTTATTATTTGATAACAACATTTAATAAAATATTAAACTAAAGATTCCTTTATATTATATATAATTCTTCTGTACGTGTCTATGTCATTGAACTGCTCCAAGTTCAAGTGGATTCGAGAATGGTTTACCCCCAAATACTCAAACGAATCTCAAATTTTAGACGCACTTAAACTCATGCTACGACGTGTCAGATTCAAAGAAAAAAGAGGGACAACACGAGTTTAAACTTACGTCTTATTTTGAGATTCGTTTGAGTATTTGGGGGTTATATTCACACAAAAAAACTAACCCAACCAGTCACAGGGACTACCGATAGAAGTGAAAACAAAACAATAAAATTTTTAATACCTATAATACAGGCTGTAATAGAGTATGACAACCTATACAATTTAAACGGCGCACAAAATGACCGCATGACATTGACATTTCAGTGTGTTTGACGACTGGTTATGTAAACAAATATTGCATAATCTTATATAAATCAATCAAACGTCAAATAGCGTCTCATAACCGTGGTAACGGTGTCGCGAATCCAGAGATTTTATCTCATCTAAAAATATGCGTACCGCGCCCAAAGAAGTTTTCACTTCAAAAAAAAATAATAAAACATATTTTGTACAGGGCAACGTTTGTCGGTGCCACTAGTATATATCCTATAAATAATTTAATCTGAAACCTTAATATACAGCAAGTTTAAAAAATGGTATGTGGCGCTTGTATTATGTCACACTGGTCTGATTCTGTGACTCCTCAATGTGGTTATTACTTACTGCTTTACGTAATGTTATAGTTAAACATAAATATGTTTTTGTCCATTTCCAGGAAATCAGTGGCTTCAATTGGGATGAAGAGACGCAAGGGATAATTCTCAGTTCGTTTTACTACGGATACATCGTGACGCACCTACCTGGTGGGATGTTGGCTGAGAGGTTCGGTGGGAAGTATTCTCTTGGCTTCGGAGTTCTCAGTACTGCTGTATTTACGCTTTTCACACCATGGGTTGTGAGTGCTGGTGGCGCAACTGGACTTATTATACTTCGAGTGTTGGAAGGACTTGGAGAGGTTAGTTTATTTATGTTCATCGCTATTAAAGTTTATACAAAAATTGTTATGATTTAAAAAAAAATAACACAATTAGAATAAAATTAGTTCAATCGCAGATTCGTGCAGTATACTTATATATTATTAAAATCCCAGTCCATTGCGAGTCGGAATCACGCACGCAGGGTTCCGTAGCATTATAATAATATACAACAACGTACATATTATAATACAACATTAGACACTTAAAAAAATCGTTTGTTGTATAAAAGACGTCCTTAAATATTGATTTTAATTTGTTGTTATAGCGACAACAGAAATACATCATCTCTGAAAATTTCAACTGTCTAACTTCATGAGATACGGCCTTGTGACGGACGGACAGCGGAGTCTCAATAATACAGTTCCCATTTAACCCTTTGAGTACAACCATAAAAGATTCTTTATTGAAAGTGGTTCAGTAAATTTTGTTAAAAATCCAGGCCATTTTACCGATGGGTCCATTTCCAACATACTACCAATTTTGTTCGTCGAGCAGTTCCGCTGTTTAAGAACAGAAAATATAGTTGCTATGGACGAGTCATCTCAACAGACCCTCTAGACAAGTGGCTTTAATGTTTATAGAATAGAATAGAAACTTATTCTTGCCAATAGAATAATGGCAGTGTAATTACTGGCACAGAGACCAAGCATGCGCGCACGACAAAAATTTTTCTACCTCTTTTCTTGTGTAAATACGGTAATACGGTACGGTACGGTAAAAATTTTGTCGTGCGCGCATGCTAGCCCTACAGGATAGGCAACACATAAATGAGTTGCCAGGGCTAGTCTCAGGTAAACTAGCTTATGATCATGGGCGACGTCAACCGGTGGCTCGTTTGCACTTTTGACTATCCAACTAACATAAAAAAATTTGAATAGGAACACATTCTAGAACTGGCACAGGTATGACTCGTCGCAGGTGAACATGCGCGATGTCAAATTACAAAATTACAAAGTGATCTAACAAATCTTATATCTTTAAATGAGCAATTCTTGGATATATATATATATATATAATTGGAATCTCGGAATCGGCTCCAACGATTTTCATGAAATTTAGTATGTATGGGGGGTTTCGGGGGCGATAAATCGATCTAGCTAGGAATCATTTTTAGAAAATGTAATTTTATTAAAAAAAAAAAAAAATGGGAGGACTGATCGTTAATTTTATTTCAGGGCACCACATTCCCTGCCTTAAACGCGATGTTGGCGCGCTGGGCGCCCGTGTCTGAGCGGGGGCGGATGGGCTCTCTTGTGTTTGGAGGTGCTCAAATTGGCAACATAGCTGGCACTTATTTCTCCGGGCTGGTAATCAAGGAGACTGGCGACTGGCAGTCCGTGTTCTATCTGTTCGGCAGCATTGGGATTTTGTGGTTCATTTTATGGGTACGTATTTTTATTTTCTGTAATGGATTTATTGAGCATTGAGTATTTTATAACAGTGTTTTTCAATCTGTGCGTTGCAACCCATAGGCGGTCGCGGGTCGCCAAGCATTACTCCGGTGGTAGTCCGCTAAAGGTAGAGATAAAGAAAGAAAGGCAAGGTTCTTAAATAAAGTAATAACCTTGTTTATTTCAAAAAAATATCATATTCAATAATTCTACCTTTTTGACTCTGTATGGTCCAAGGGGGTTGTCAGAACCTGTAAAGGGGTCATGTATTTATAAAGATTGAAAAACACTGTTTTACATAATGCCAACGTCAATATCGAGTAATAAATACGTCAATATCTAATAATTTTAGTATGTAATGGTCATTTAGGAGAAAGAAATGATGTAGCAACAATATTGCCCCGGCGATGAAGGGTGCATAAAAAATGTTGGAAGAAAGATCCAGAGATGTTGATGTAGATCTTTTTTTTTTTAAATATCTATGGACGCTTTTACACCACGTCAATCTGGTCCCGCGGTCTGGTCTCGAAGAACTTGCGTTACGGGTACCAGACAACGGAAATATATTTAATACTGTTATACTATACATATATTTAAGATTTTTATTATATAATACACATATTTAATATACATATGACCCAGGAACACAATTTTTATTTTGCTCTCTAGCGGAATTCGAACCTGCTACCTCCGGCTTGAGCGCCATCGCACTAACCATTGAGCCACAGAGGTCGTCTTTTTTAAAATATCCATGGACGATTATTATAATTATTGATTTGATTTTCTTCTCATTTGATTCTCATTTCTCTTTTAACAGGCTCTACTTTGCTACAATGACCCTGATTCTCACCCATACATCTCGGACAAGGAGAAGAAATATCTGGAAGAAGCGCTCGGCAGACACCACAACACCCAGCCCTCAGCTATACCCTGGAAGGCTATATTCATGTCCGTTCCTCTGTGGGCCCTGGTATGCGCTCAGGTATGTACAAAACATAGGTTAACCTAACCTAACCTATACGCTATAGCCATTTTTCTTATATTGGTAATGCTTCAAGAATAGAGCATACTCATATTTAGAAGGTACTAATGATGGCTAATGGAAATGCTAATGATGTAGCGGGTGTCTATGGATGTCGCTATCACTTACCACCAGGTGAAACGACGGTCCGTTTGCCCCCTCTTCTATAAAAAAGTACTTACATTTGTAATAAAACTACTCTATACATACCTGTTGTCATTCCCGTCGTTTTTGATACTGGAACTACGACAGCGGAAATATAAAATCCGTTAAACTAGTTCACTAATTAATACACTGAGGATAATAGAATTCGCTAAAACATTGATAACTATATTTTATTTAAATAAAAACGTTTAACATAACCGGCTAATTATTGTAAGTGATGTAGCAAGTCGCAAAAATAAATGAATGAATGTAGCAACGGTATAGGTAAGTCGCAGATTCAAATAGTGAGATTATCTATACATATTACATATCCCCACCAAGGATTAAAGCCTTGTCGTGGCAGTGGGGCTCAGAAGCTTAAGGTGAACCCAGCACCTTTGGCGAAGCAAATTGAACCGAGGGAGCTGCTCTTTGTATCCCTCTTATAGGAACGAGGATGGGAACCTCACCCCGTTGCACTATCCTGACGTTAGGAGGGGTTGTTCTGTGTTGCGGGACGACCCCTCTGTAGAGGTGGTGTCGGTCCCTTGAGGGATTGACTAGCCATCGAGTTGCCCTGTTTGCTCAATAGATCCGAGGCACCTCACCAAAGGCGGCATTGGTGGCACTCGCCGGGTTTTAATGGGTAGAGCTGCATCCACCTTACCAGCTTTCGCAGCAGTGAGTCCCTCATACCCGCCTGGGAAGTCCCCCTCTCCCCAGCGGGATGCCTCATTGCATTTCCCGGCGTAAAAGAAAAAAATACCTATTACCTATGTACTTAAATTTACTTAATATCTATTTATTGTTATGGTTCATCTAAATAATATATTTCTATAAGTTTATATCTGCTCCATCCCCGAACCATTTTGTTATAACTATATTATAGGCAGGAACAACTCACCCCTAAAAATAGCTTTTTTTGTCTATCTCATTAGCCGTTTTAAGGGGGAGTTGTGCCTGTCAACTCCCTAAAATGATTAATGACTAATGAGATAGACAAAATATACTTACTATGTATTTTGGAGACATGCAGTTGCTGCCGATTTGTCCACTTTAAATATGATGACATCATTAAGAGTTGTTTACATTTTTTGAAAAGAGTATTTAACGAATTCAAAAGAGTGGTCCTACAACTGTACAAATATTGAACAAATATATAAGTCAAACACTCTTTGTCGCGTGAAACATATGTTACGAATAAATTATACTATTGAGATTAAACGTTAGAGGTAATACATGAGAGAATTAAAAAAAATATCACCGCCACCGACATCGCCGAGGCCGGCCCCGAAAAAAATGGCGCAATAACCTAGAATCTAGATTCTAGATGTATATCAGGCTGGCTGGCCTGCGGTGCGCAATATCGCGATATATGGAAGAGGTAGTGCTATGCTGCTTTGCAGCCGAATTGGGCCGGCTCGACCGGGCTGGTACCTCCCGCTCACATAATACCGGCGTAAAGTGGAAGATATGCCGTCGCGTTTCGTGCGATTTGGGGAATAGGGCAAAGGAGGGCAATGAATCTGCATAAACTCTGGTTGTGCGGATGTGTATAGGCATCAATAAATATTCGCCAAAAGGCTTCGAATGCTCGTTTGCCCTTCTATGCTATAAAAAATCTTGGGGGTGACCTTTGCCCAGCATAAGCTCGTAAAAAAAACAAGAGACATTTCATATCTTATATTATACATTATTTTATACACATATCGATAAAATAAACACTTATCGGTTATGATTCAACAGTCGTGCATACAGGCAGACAATCATAAATCATCCAAACATAAAGTTCATCGACTTTTTCCTCCATTATCTTTCTAATCTTAACATCTATCATTATCATCATGATGCCGTCTTGATTCCTCTTTCAACGAACACTTAGACTTATAGAAAAACAAATGTACTTACAATATTTTTGAGATCAACTTTACCTTTTTTTACGCCAGGAAATTCTCTGAAGCATCCCGCTGGGGTGGGGAGGTCCCCGAGGGGTATGTGGGACTCGCTGCGCCCGAAAAATGGTAAGGTGGACGCAGCTCTACCTATTAAAACCCGGCGAGTTCTTGTAAGAGTACCCCCATTCTCAAAGAGCAGCTCCCTCGGTTCAATTTGCTTCGCCCAAGGTGCGGGGTTCAGCTTAAGCTACTGAGCCCCACCGCCAGGACAATGCTTGGACCATGGTGGGCGGATCTACATCACCTAAACTAACGCTCTAGATTCTTTATTCCTAATGTTAACATTATTAGGAATAATTCTCTTTCATCGTAGAAGTTGTTTTTAACATCAAACAAATGTTTTTTATCATTTTTAACTAAATGCATAACGTAAGGTCGTCGTATAATTTGTTAACATTTAACAATACTTTTTCCTATTCATATAACCTAGTTGAATGGTTAGTGGTACGCTTTACATTCTAGGATCTCCAATATGTTTATCCATCGAACCGCGTCCACTTCTATAGATACATCAATGACTGAAGCATGAGGAAAAAGTCAGCTAAATACACAGTGGTCGTTCCTATTATGTTGTTTCATCCAGATGGTTGTAATCAGGGTCTAGTTTTACCTAGAGCTATTGTGGTCGTATAATAAGCAAAAAACCTTTACCTCGCAGAACCAATAGTATTTTGCTTATTATCTAGGCCAGGGTTTCTTAATCTGTGTTCCGTGTACCCCTTTTTTCTTTAACGTCGGGAAATGCTCTGAGGCATCCCGCGGGGGAGACCCACTCCCTCGCGGGATATATTATTTAGATATATATTATTTAGGTGAACCATAACCATAAATAGATTTAAGTAAATTTAAGTACATATAGGTAATAGGTTTTTTTTCTTTTACGTCGGGAAATGCAATGAGGCATCCCGCTGGGGAAAGGGGGACTTCCCAGGCGGGTATGTGGGACTAACTGCACCCGAAAGATGGTAAGGTGGACGCAGTTCTACCCATTAAAACCCGGCGAGTGCCACCAATGCCGCCTTTGGTGAGGTGCCCTGGATCTGTTGAGTAAACAGAGCACCTCGACGGCTAGTTAGTCCCTCAGGGCACCGACGCCACCTCCTCAGAGGGGTTGTCCCGCACCACAGAACAACGTCGTGAGGTTCCCGTACTCGCCCCTTGCTCTTTTGTCCCTTCTTCTTATAAGAGGGGTACAAAGAGCCCCCTCGGCTCAATTCGCCACGCCCAAGGTGTTGGGCACACCCTATGCTACTGAGCCTCACCGCCACGACAAGGCTTGATGGTGGGGTCCATGTACCCCTAAGGAATCCGTGAGGAAATTAAAAATGGAACTCATCATAACAAAGTCATTTGTTATTGTTACGACATAAGTTGGCACTCGTTCGTATTATAATCGCTTTATAGTGTTGACGAAAATGTGATAAAGAATCAACATAGTGTTAAAAAAAAACATAAACTATTTAGTCCCGCGTATGTCCATAGAGTAGTATAATTATATACTAGCTATATTTTCTTTGCTAGAAAAATAAGATTTTAATGAGCATAATAACATCAGGTTGGCCACGACTACGGTTACTTCACCATGGTGACGGACCTACCCAAGTACATGACGGGTGTGTTGAAGTTCGACATCCACCGCACGGGGACCCTCGCAGCCCTGCCGTATGCGGTCATGTGGATCAGCTCGATACTGTTCGGCTGGATGTGCGACAAAATTGTCAAGAGGAACTGGATGACTGTCACCAATGCTAGGAAAACTTTTACAACTATTGGTAAGTGTTAATAGAATCAAGCGTGACGTTAATTTGATATGCGGAAAATTTATATGATTTTTAAAATGTTATAAGGGGCAACAGAGCAGTCGGAGCCTTATGGTGACTACCGACGCCTATAGACTTCCGCACAACCACAAGTTATGCAGATGCGTTGCCCTACTTTTCCCTATTCCCCTCAATGCAATGGGTCACCGGAAACTCACAAACTGCACGAAATATGCGACAGCATAGCTTGATGCCGGTATTATGTGAGCGAGAGGTACCACCCCGGTCGTGCCAGCCCAATTCGGCTGCAAAGCAGCATGGCACTACATCTTACAAAAATGCCTTTTTTATTCATGTTCATTTATTTATAATATAATTGATAAATTACAATTATTTGTATAGTTTAACCTTTATATTTAAGTGCATTATTTTCCGATTGAAAATAAGTCATTTGTACCTATACTTAAAAACGAAATCAATTGAAAAACTACCAAACCCCAATTGAATAGGAACCATATAACTCTATCCGGTTTCCTAGCCTACAATAATCTACGTAATCCGCTAATGTTTAAGCATCACGATTAAAATGATAGGGCTCAAGGAATACAAATGACCGCGAAAGCGTGTCATAACATCGACATGTTCCAAGTTCCGACAGTCTTGTTCCGACAGTCTTGTACCGACCCGACACTTACAAAGTACATGGCATAAATAAAAGTGAAACCTTCACGTGATAATATCCTTGTTATTGGCATTTGACCTGCATTGTGATATTTAGAAATATACATTTTGTATGTTAGTTGGATAGGCAAACTGGCAAACGTACCACCTGATGGTAAGTGGTCGACGTCGCCCATGAACATAAACTAGTATACCTGGAGCGAGCCCAGGCTACTCATTTATATGTTGCCTATCCTGAGACAGAAGATGTTAAGTCTCGGTGCCAGTAATTACACTGCCTGTCTTGCCCTTCTCTCCGAAACACAGCAAAGCTGTTTCACGGGAGAAACAAGCAAGATGGTGGTACCCATGCAGCCGGGAGCGCGGCACAGCGCTTCCCTCCCACCGGTAAAAGACTTTAATATTTCATCTATAACTAATTTTATTAAATTAGTATTCCTGTTGTACATTGGAAGATATTGTAAAATTAATTGGAAATTACCGGAATTAAAGAGACCTGTGATCTCACCTAGTCCTACTAATATTATAATCGCGAAAGTTTGTAAGAATGTATGGATGTTTGTGTGTAGCTCTTTCACGCACAAACTACTGAAGGGATTTTAATGAAACTTTATGATAACATAGATTATGCATCAGAATAACATATAATATATATAAGGCTATAAATTTATTTATCCCTGTAGGTTTAGTAGTTTTCGCGTAAAAGCAAACAAACCTACTTTTACATTTAGGTATAATATTAGTAGGATATTATTTTATTTGACTCTATGATGTCTTCGATGTATTTTTTTAAATTAAATATTCCATGTTCACAGCCTCCGTCGGGCCTGGCATATGCATGATCCTGGCCTCATACTCCGGCTGCAACACTGACACCGTGGTGATCCTGTTCACGGCCTCCATGGGTCTGATGGGTGCTTTCTACCCTGGCATGAAGGTCAACGCGCTCGACCTCAGCAGCAACTACGCGGGCACAATCATGGCCATCGTGAATGGCATTGGCGCAATCACTGGCATCATCGCACCCTATTTAGTCGGGTTACTGACGCCTGATGTAAGTATCCGTTTTTGTAATGGCAACTCGACGGCAAGTAGGGATAGTTTCTTTGCACGTGCATACTTACATCACTATACTTATAAAATATAAGTCGTCGTGTTAGCATAGTGGAATGTTTATCAGCCGTCTTGGCGTTCATTAAAAGAGGGACCTTTAATGTTAGAATAGGTAAGGTAAGTTATATAATTATATCTATGGACGCTTTTACACCTTGACATCTAGTACAAAACCGGATAGAGTAGTAATGTGAGCCATACAATTCCGAAACTGGTCAGTGATTTGTCACTGACGTAATAGCAATTCAACCAACGCAGTCGCAGCACAGATTTGGCGGAATTTGTTTTCATACAAAACACGTAACGTTACCGCTCTATTACGGTTAAAACCGATGGGTCCTACGTATATGAGCCAAAATGCAAAATTACAACTTTACAGGAGAGGCTTCCAAAGTTTAAATTTGCTATAATTGTCGATTGATAAAACCGAAGTTTACGAAACTTTGCTCGTTATCTAAGACAACTATCCTCCTCATTTGCACTACACTATTTTATTTATACATTTATCGGTTGTTTTTACGTCACATTGGCCCTTCTACGTTAGTTTTTGTTAAAAATATTTTTGTTTAAACACCCTAAAAGGTCCAATGTGCCGTATTGGCCATTATACGCGTATTATGCTAAGTAGCATAAAGTAAATCTTTATATTATTTTTTACTTATAAAATCTATCAAAAATTAAAGTAGTTGATTATTCCTTAATTAAAATAAAATATATTTAGATAATAAGCTAAATAAGTCACATTGACACTTATACGTTTTACTATTTGCTAACCGGCTAACTTGAGTTTTCAGTTAGACCATTTAAATAATAAATAAATTATAGTTAAAAAAAACTAAAACACACGCATTAATAGCAAACCCAACTAAAAATTTGAAAATAATTTTTAATGGATGAATTAAATGGGTTAACAAAATTACTTATTGTAAAAAAGCGTGGTGCTAGTAACTAAGTTTTATATTAAATAGATACCGATGAAATATTTTTAATAATGAATATTTAGCACCTCACGCATATATATATTGAGCACACTTTAGAAATGAGTGAGCCTAAAAACAACATAAGTGATGTAGGTAACTTGCGCGCCTTACGCCTTCCTAACATGTGCTATCCTGGTCATCCTGATCAGGATATTGGAATAATTTTATCAAATTATTGTATAGTCATCGGTCCTCGATAAATCTACAAAGTTTGAACAAAATCTGGTCGTTAGAAGTGAGTCAAAATCAAGTCTAAAGGAGTCGGTTACAAACATACATACAAACATACAGGTGAAGCTATTATAAAACGTGTAAAAAGTACAATTGTTTTATTCATTTATCGAAATGAAACTTGACTGAGCCTTAAAACTACATAATATTATGGACCCATTTTCAATCGTATTGGTGTTCTCATAAAAAAAACACATTTTTTTTTTAAATGAGCTGCTAAGTACTGAATATCTTAATTTGAAATTAACACAATTATTTAATTTAAATAATGTATAAATGCCTATCCCGAGACACAAGATGTTAAGTATCTGTGCCAGTGATTACATTGCCTAACACCACTACTACAAAATGTTCATAATAACTGGTATACAGATGGGATAGTATTTTCACGACATAAATCAAGCAAGTCTTTCTTCTTGGAAAATTGTATTGGTAACAGCTGATTGTAACATAGTTGCAGTGGAATATCAGTTTGTCTTCGGCAACTGGTCTTCTTGTACGTACAGGCTGTTGTAAGATTTTAGTATGACTGTCAATAGCATCTTCATCCAAATCATATTTACAGTATAAAACGTATGATCCGTTGCGGCTTAGACCAAAGAATTATGTCCTTCCGTATAATTAAATGTCATCATAGACTTATTAAATTAAATTGTAACGCAAAAAGACAATGTAAATAAAAATTTATATGATTTATGCACATCACAGTTCGGGGGGCGGCCCAGCTAATTGGTCCAAACTATAAACAAAAGTCCTAAGCGCGGCCCAACTGCCCGCGTATAAATCTCTAAGTACTCTTTGGACCTTGTACGTTTAAATTCATGTCACTTACGCCATTATACCGTACTAATAAATCGTGTTTCTATGCAGAAATCTTTATTTTTTAATAGTTCACATGATTAATTATATCGATAAGATGCGTTTACCATAAAAAGTCAAAATGGCCAAATTGTTAGTTTGGCCCTTATACGTAGGACCCATCGAAATATACTCGACGGATAATAACTATTGTACAGATGAAAAAAACAATCTATCAAGACTGACTGACAAGATAGGTATTGTTTAAATGTAGGTAGGTATTCAATTGTAAATAATTTGGTAGATTGTTCCTCAATAATTCCCTGTAAAACCATATAATGTCCACACAAGCAAAGCTGGTAGCCATAACTAGTTTACTTGTTAAAACTTCATGCTCTAGCCTATCTATATTCCAAACTATTATTTCTAGAGTACCTTGGTGCAATGGCGGTTGGTGTTCTGGATAACGATGGCCGTCTTTATCCTCACTAACTTGGTGTACGTAGCATGGGCGTCGGGAGACGAGCAGTGGTGGAACTCATCGTCACAAGACCCCAGGAAACAGACTGAGAGTTCAAGTCAACCTGAACCTACGGCAGTCCGTGGCGAAGTCAAGGCGTAGGATATAAATTAACTTTAGTGGTGTTATCTATGATTGCTCAAGGCTTATTACGCCTGTAGGCGCCTTTAGTTCTTTAGAACAAAGATGGTGAATTCGGATGGTGAATAATTTTATTGAATCGCAGAAATTATTTAAATTTAATATGTAATGTAATAAAAATGAAGTACAAGAAAAATCTCAATTTATAATCTCAAAGGTAAAATCTAAAAAGTTTTTCAAATAACTATGACAATGCCATGAAGAAGTAGAAGACTTCATGTTCGCGCCATTTTCTTATTGACATAGACGTAAATACCGTAGATATAGTTTATAGAAATAGTTCATAACGGTACAAATATTCTGCTGGAATTTCAGAATAATTACTTTTATAAATACGAATGTACAGTGAGTTGTGATAGTATTATTTAAATGAATCAATAACAATAGTGATTTGCGAAACACTACAATAGCATTTTTTTTATATTATTCTGGTTGTAATATTTCGACATTTTTAATTTACATAGGTTGCTTCTCTACAAATTGCCATATTTTTATATCGTGAATAAGCTTATTTCTGGGCTGTATTACTTTTATAATATTTATTCCTATATATTTTGTACAATATCTATGAAAGAAATTTTAACATAGATCCTACTTTAGATTTATACTGTACTGGTAGGATCAAAGATGTAGTTAGTGGATTATTAAATTATTGTTCAAACGAATTGAAATTATTGTAAAAGTATTAGTAGTTTATATACGTGTGTCTGAGTTGTAAATGTAATTTTTAAAGCAAAACGAGAAAAGCACAAAAAATATACTTTTTTATTACGAAAAAGGGCGTTGGTTGTTGGCGAAGGCTTGGTCTAGAAAGTAATAGGACAGGTTTTAAGTCTGAATAAGGCCCTTAAAACGATTTTTATTTTTATTTCACTGTGAACCTGATCATGTCACTTCGCTTGATCGCCGGTGAAGGAAAAATCAGAAAACCCTGATTAATCTACCCTGATAAACCCTAATTAAAAAGTGTGAAGTGAAGTTTGCCAACCCGCATTGGCCATGACCCACCGCCCAACCCACATGCCAACTACCTCCTCGCCTAATAGGGATGTTGACAGTATTCATATAAAAATATAATTTTGATGTTAATTGGTAGTTTCTATGATAGAATTCTGAAAAAATACAATGTTTTCCCTTATTATTATTTGATTAAATTAATATTTAATAAATAAAATGTAACAAAATTTAAAATAGGTCACGTGATAATAAACGGAAATGACGTCACCTGTTCCTATTTAGCGGAAGCGGAAGAATATTGACGTACTTTTATACACCATTTTCCGTACGCAGTACATATTGTAAAAACTAATTTTCAGGCGTTTTGACAGTGTACAACACACACATAGGCACCGTACAACAATTATAAAACTTAGAAGTTTATTAACGACAACTAGAATCATTTTATCATTTTTACGATGTTTAACAACATATGACGTCACGTGACAAGTGTTTATAGCGTTTTGGGGTGAAATTTATGAAATGAATGAAATTAATGATCGTGAAAATGCATTATAAAATGCTAGATTGTATAGGCATACGTATTTAAGCAAAAGTTAATAATATTTACGCCTCTATTAGATATTTATAAATGATCTATAAACATTTATGAAAAATGTCAACATCTCTATTGTAGATCAGTGCCTAGATTCGTTATAGTAGATTAGATTTTTTAAAGGCTTGAAATGTAAAAAAATCTATTCGCCCCGCTTTTCAATATACGTGGCTTTATATAGATAAACGAGCGACTGAAATATTATGTTTTGTTCACATAGTTTTAACAAAATTATACGAAAAAGGCTGTGAACAAATGTTTTTATAATAAAATTTGATTTCGAGGGTTTTTATGTGAAATGTGTGCGTTTTAATTATTGTAGATGTTAAATACTATTTTAATTTTAAGAATTGTTATAAATAACATGGTTGATTAAATCAAATAGATATTGTAATTTCACGTATTTCAATTAAACGATTTCAATAAGTTCAAAAAGACGAAAAATAGAGAAAGCTCTTAAAAATATGAATAGCCGATTCGATTCGTAATGACGTCTAGAAATATACATACCTAGGTACCTATAAAAGAAGCTCCGCGGAGCCAAAAATTTATATGTTTATTAACTATTTCTAAACTATTATGTCGATATTTATGAAAACACGCGACATGCAACACACAGACGAAATAGTTTGAGACGATGTAATAAAAGTTTCACTTTAAAAAGGATTTATTATTTCGGGTATGTAGATGATATGTAGGTACCACAATTTATTTAAATTAATATATTTTGTTATGATAAAAAGAATATTTTTTAAATATGTGGTACTCTCTGTCTAGCGGAGTGCGCCCAAGCCGTACCATGCGCGGGGAGCCCTATTTTCGGTTTAAATTAAAATGATAAATAATATAGGTAGCGTTCGTGGAGTTGGGACTTTTGTATTAAAAAATCATCCTCTTTAAAGATCGTTGTTCAAATTAAAAAATAATAATAGTTGAGTAATTATTCACGAAAAACTAAATGACATTTTTATTTATTGATACCTAACAATTATTTAAGTGCTAATAAATCCTCGAGATACATTTTTCTAGACGTCATACCGAATCGAATAAGCTGTAATATTTAAAAGAGCTTTATCGTTACTTTTCATTTTTTTACTTTTTAAGTCGACTAGATAATAGTAATTAACAATAATGAGACTGGATGGTCAATTAACAATCCTGGTTCGATGCAGGTTTGAACGATACCGACTCATATCCAAAGATCGAATTTAAACAATGTTTTAACGATGCGCCCTTAATAAAGTATCTTTTTTCAATTCATTCATTTTTCAATTACAAATTAAGTTGCAAATAATACTCGACGTTTTTGTTTAATTTTGTTTATTAAACTATTTTATTTAATCACCCATATAGTGTATTTGTTGTTAGTTATAAAATCCTTTATTACAATTATAAAATCAAAGCTTCACATTTTAATTGCCAAATTCTAGAATGTATTGTATTTGAATGTGAAGTAAAAATTAATCTATAAAATAATGCTGTGCTCATAGTTAATTTGGTTATTTACATTACATCAGTTTCAAGACAACTGCCGTTAGAGGCGCAACAGTCGCAAGTACGCAACAGTGGCGCCTCTTCATAAGCAAGAAGATTTCTCCCTCTATGGATAACATATTAATAATATAGTAATTTATAACATCGTCTGAGATAATATTTTATACGTTAATCCTATTGATAAATAATGTACTGTTAAATAAAAACATTTAGTTATTTCGTGTATTTATTTTATTTCTATAATCACACCACCAATAATGTACATGTAAAAAAATATTACTATACTCAACGAAAAAAAAAATACAAAAAAATAGAATTTGACAATTGATAACAAAGATATAAAAATAAAAAATTACAAACGATTTCATAGCTTGGAAATAAAAACATTTTTTTTCTATAAATTTACAATCAACTTTATAAATATTTTATACAAATTAAAGAAACTACACACAATTTCCTTGCATACCCTCAGAGCAAACAAAAAAATCGGTTGTTTGTAAAGTCGGTTTACTGACGATAGTTGAACGGTACAACGTCATAAGAAAATGGAACGCCTCAGAGCGAGGTAACGCCGCATATGTCAAGTTTTTTCGTTCTTGCAGCCGGCTCCATCGAATTATAAGACGTCGTCACGTCAAAAAATAATAACTTTCGAGAAACAAATACAAAAGCAACAATTAACAACATAGTATTTACATAATAGAGTTGTCAGAGAATGTTTCGGCTGGGCTGACTTTGATGTGACTTTCACTGACATATAGCTGATGTTATAAGGAGTAGGTAAGGCTATAAAAATAATCATCATCAAACCGGGTACGGCTGTAAATCTAAGTTAACGCAGGCGATGCTGCGGGCAACAGCTAGTCTTTAATAATTCCTTAGATTAACACACATATAAATACTACCCAATGCTCCCACAGTTCCTTTCATATCAATCCTGAGCTTAACCCTACAGCTAGCACCAGGCATTGTTCCTCTTACCACAAGTAAGTACTAACTATACATACACAATACAAGTGATTATCTAATACGGATAAATATCGCACCTATGATGCCAATATACGTACGTAGTATAATAGTAGAACTACAATTATCAATACAAAATGTATCTGCTCATTATTAATAATACATAATAATATATGAATATATACAGCTGCAATTTTTTTTTCTTCATCAGGGGGCAAACGAGCAGTCGGAGCCTCATGGCGCCGACACCCATACATATCCGCACAACCAAGGCCACGCAGATGCGCCGCCCTCCTTTTCCCTATCCCCCTCCAATGGGCCACCGGAAACTCACAAACAGCACGAAACGCGACAGCAGAGCTGTCACTTGACTTGTTATGTGAGTGAGAGATACCACCCCGGTCGAGCCGGCCCAGTTCGGTTGCAATGGCAGCATGGCACTACCTCTTACTAAGTTACTAATAACCTCTTACTAAATTTTCAAACGTGTTACCCTCTCTTGAAGTATAAAAAGCTTTTTGTAAGATTAAATAAATTTTCAAATGTGGCAAGTATATCGACTCCCACGATTATTATCGTTGGAAGTATTTTGTAGGAAAAATAATTGTAGATAGATCTACTAGCTAGACCTAGCTAGTACTACTCCACCAAAACAATTGGGCGCGTGATAGTGACCGCCATAAACATATTATGAGAGGTATTGTTTATACTAAAACAATTAAAAATATACATTATAAGTTTGTCTTATAGGTTATAATACCGATACAATGAAAATATTTACAGTAGATAAGGAGGAGGCCTACAACCACGCACATGAGCTACGACGAAATATTTTTATGAATAAAATGGCATCTTAAATTTATAGATGACAATTATAATTAAAATAAAAAAATATTGACTTAAATGTATAAATAAATTAAATGTCAAGCTTATAAAAAATACAGGACAATCGGCAATCGTAAATCTGGGCCAGACATTTAATTTTTTTAATTTTAAATGCCACTAGTCGATTCATGTAACGTATTGTATGTATTTAGTACATAGTCGTCCGCAAAATGGTTTCTCGCTTAAAAATTTATTCAAATAGTTCCTCACTTAAAAATATATTCAAATAGTTCCTCACTTAAAAAACCACCAAAAAGTCAATCGTTTCAAACAGAAAGAAAATACCGAAAAAAATTCTTTCTTCTTCAAAGTATATTCTTGCAATATACTTTTCGATGTCGCTCGTGCGTCAAGGGGAGTAACTTAAACGCCTCCCCCTTCGAAACTTCAGAACAGCTCCATGACGTAGGAAGGGGACGCGTTGTCGCCCAAGTCGGTCCGCTGGTTGAGTATCCGCAGCGCGTCGCACACCGCCAGCCGCCGCACGCCGTTCGCCCGCAACGTGTCGCCCGCCTCTTTGGGCTGGCGTGCGAGCGTGGTACGCAAGCGGCGCGCGTCCTCGTAGTCTAGATTCAGGATCTTGCACGCTTCTTGTAGTCTGAAATCGATTTAGCGTAGGAAATACTTAATGATGAATAGTGATTTGTATTTGCTGCTACAAGTGGCAAATTCTTATGGTATACGAATAATCGCAAATTCTCTTTTAGAGTCATAAACACTTTTATTACATAGGTATATCACATATTTACCAACACGCGGAACTGCTACAATCCACGAAACCACGCAATAGGGATGTTGATTATTTTTTTGATTGATTTTATTTGATAGATATAGCCTATATAAGCACGAAAAAGATACGTTTATGTGGAAATATGTCCAATTTGAATAAAAAGACGTAATTAAAAATAGTTTATAAATTCCCGCTTAAACGCTTCAAGCTGTCATGTGACCATGATTACGTCACAGACCGAAAAACACACTCGCACTCTATGCTATGACAGTTTGTTTACCGGTCAGTGACGTCATCGCGCTATAATTTGCGTTCCCAGTCACGTGATAATAAGTGATAAATAACGAATTTTAAAATCATTTTCTTTAGACAAATAAATTTTAGACTCTTAAAATGTTATATTAGGTTTTCAAATACTATCTTTAATGTGTAAAACATAACATTAAATTAATTTGTAACATATGTAAACATCCCTGTTGGATTGAATCTATACCTAGGTTGTCCACGCCTTAAAATCCACCAGTACCATACATTAAAATTTTAAAGGAAGTCGTATTCGATCAACGGCTCTATTAAGATCGAGAAAACCGTACGGGTATTTTTTTACTAAAGGACTCAAAATAGATGATGACATCTGTAAAATATTACAAGGTAAAAAAATAGTTTACTCACTTGGGCAGAAGATTGAGTTTTTGAGCGTTTTTATTTGGTGGCGCAAAAGCGGGGACCAAGTTCCTCTTCACATCGTGAGTGAACTGCAGAGTTCCGCCCGTGTTAAACCAGCTTTCAAGGACGATTTCCTAAAACAAAAAAATTACTTTAGGTAAGGCTTTAGATAGGTATAAAACTACATTGTCAATTAAGATAACTTTTACTGATGTCTATGTAATTACAATACCGGTTACAGGATATAAATTATGTTCTATCTTCCATTATAATTCAATTATAGTATATTTGCATATTTTTTATATCAATTACACCACGCTAATACAGTCTAAAACAAACGATGACATGTGTTACAAGGGGATAACTGTTACAATTTAAAGAAAAATGTTTTAATTTTTACACACTTAACCCCTCCTAATGAGAAAGTTATAAATACACCTTATCGTTTAAAATGGTTAAAAGTTAATAAAAAGTAAATAGTTACGCCCATTGTAAGATGGGTCTATCGCATTGGCGTTCAGCAGTTTTTTTTTTTTTCTTTAACGCCGGGAAATGCTCTGAGGCATCCCGCGAGGGAGTGGGTCTCCCCACGCGGGTATGTGGGACTCGCTGCGCCCGACAGCTGGTAAATGGACGCAGCTCTACACACTAAAACGGCGAGTGCCACCAATGCCACCTTTGGTGAGGTGCCCCGGATCTAGTAAACAAACAGGGCACCTCGACGGCTAGTCAGTCCCGCAAGGGACCGACGACACCTCCACAGAGGCGATGTCCCGCACCACAGAACAACCCCTCCCAACTTAGGGACAGCACAATGGGGTGAGGTTCCCATCCTCACCCCTTGCCCCCTGCTCTTGTCCCCTCTTCTTATAAGAGGGGTACAAAGAGCTCTCTAGGCCCAATTCGCTTCGCCCAAGGTACAGCGGCTCACCCTAGGTTACTGAGCCCCACCGCCACGACAAGGCCTGTACCATGGTGGGGTCATTGTTCAGCAGTGAACAGATAGAGGCTGATGATGATGATGATGAGATCCAGTCATTTATAATATGATTTACGAGTTACGATAAATATGGTACATATTAGCCGCACGTGCTTTCATATATGGTTTATAAGTGCTATGTTACGCCTACCGTAGGATTTATACGAGCCACGTATGATTTCAAAACATACGATATAATATGTAGATGGATAAACGATATTAAAATATTATTTCATATAAATAAGATATTACCTCATACAGATGCTTATCCACCTGGTCAGCCAGCAGCGTCCGGAGCCGGCGCGCCAGAACGGGCGCGAGCGCGTGCGTGGCGGCGGCGAGGCGCGCGCACAAGGCCGCCAGCGGGCCGCACAGCGCGCCAGACACGCTCAGCGCCGCCTCCTCCAGTGTCACCATCGCATGCCATCTAGTTATATTTTGAATGTTAAGAGAAGAAAGAAAGAAACATTTATTCGACACAAACAGGACTAGTACATAATATTATCTGTAAAATATAAAATGTATCACATGATGGCAAATAGCCGATATTGCATACATCGAAGAATTCCTTTCAGACTAGTCTTATACAACGTATTTTTCGTTTTATTTCAGATAGGCGAAGTGACAAATAAACAACATAATTCTGAGTTCTGCCAATAGTATTCCTAGGCGTGTTCAATTTTTTTTAAATGTTAGTTGTCCACATTGGCAACCTGGTAAACGTGCCACCTGATAGTAAGTGACCGACGTCGCCCATGAACATAAACTAGTTTACCTGGAACGAGCCCAGGCAACTCGCCTGGGCTCGTTCCAGGTATCTATGTGTTGCCTATCCTGAGACATAAGATGTTAAGTCTCGGTGCCAGTAATTACACTGCCTGTCTTGTCCTTCTCTCTCTTCGAAACACAGCAAAGCTGTTTCACGGGAGAAACAAGCAAGATGGTGGTACCCATGCAGCCGGGAGCGCGGCACAGCGCTTCCCTCCCACCGGTAAACTTATGTCGACACCTCCCTTCTATGTCATGTGTTGTGATATCCATGAAAACCGTCACCATACCGTATTCAGTCTTACTTTTGCTTCTTTTAGTCCCTGATAGTCCCCTCTTCTAATAAGAGGGGTACAAAGAACCCCTCGGCTAAATTACCTCCATCCAACGTGCCGGGCTCACCCTAGGCTACTGACCTCCACCGCCACGTCAAGGCCTGAACCATGGTGGGGTGAATAACTCCCTAACCCAGCAAGGACTAGTACTCACTTCTGTTTCTTATAATCCCTGATGGTGGCCTTGAACTCAAGCAGTATATGTTCGGCCAGCAACGCCACGCCCGCTGCCCGCAAGTGCGCCAGCAGCCCGCACACTTCCGCGAACGCCCCCTCGTCCTCCCCGCCCTCCTCGCCCAGTGTGTCAGTCGTGATTGCCTCAGCGAGCTTGTCTGCGGCCCACTACAACAATTATACAACGCAAACGGTTATAAAAATATACAATCTCGTCTATACAAATATAATAAAACTGATTTGTTTTTTGAACGCGCTTATCTCCGCGATTGAATATTTCTCTTAAGTGTGATAGACGTCCGAACTTAAAGTGCGCGGTTATTAAGATCGCTTACTCGGCTCGACGTCGGTGACACACGTAATTTGTGAAGCTTATTCTTTTTTATTATTGCGATGTCATCTACTAAAGAGGCCCTGTGTTATTTGGGAATTATGCAAAAAAATACAACCCTGTTAAGTAACATATCACATTTGTATCATAATATTTTAGTTATTTTTACGCACTAAGAAATTGAGAACGTATTTAAGCTCACCGTCTCATCTTGGTTCTTATCCATCAAGGTAGAACTTCTTCTAGTTACGTCTATCATAGCCAACTTCTTAGCTCGAACTTCAACCTCACTCAATGACATGGTTTCTTCTATTCCTTGCTCTGAAAAGGAAAAAATATATATTTAGTACGTACAAATTTTGATTGACGATCTCTGTGGCTCAATTTTTAGCGCGTTGGCGCTCAAGACGGAGGGAACAAAAGTTCGTAACACAAGTTCTTCGAGAACTTACCACGGAAGCAGATTGACGTGGTTTAAAAATCGTCCATAGACATTATTATGGTCGGATTGTATGTCGTTCTTATATTGAGATACATAATATGGGATGCGGGAAGCAATCGTAAAACTAGTATGTTTTAGGGTTTACAGTGTTAATTGTTTTTAAATACATACCGTGAGTAAGAACAACTGAATGAATGATTTTAACTTATTCCAAAGAAAGAAAAAGTTGTTGATAAAATACCTTTTTTATTTTATTTGGATAGGCAACGGTGTTAAGTGGTCAACGTCGCCCATGAACATAACCTAGGTTACCTGGAACTAGCCCAGACAACTCATATGTATACTATGTCACAAAGTGAGAATACGGGAAATAAGGCTGCATTCACCTGGGGATGAGTCGTCTCTAGTGGTGGGCGTTTAAGCTATTAATGCTTAAAATAATCTGTTATTCAAAGTAAACAAACAACTGCGTTTAAAAATGTAAACCGATTTCGTTTAAACGTAGATAGTAATTAAGATCTAACATTAGATTCACAACCTTATTTCTTTACGTTTAAGAATAAAGACCAAATTGGATTGGTTACGTATTATGCGGCTAAATTATAACATCCTGTTTTTAACGTAATATTTGTTTCTGACTGACAACACTTCGTTCTTGGTTGGTTTATTGGTTTTTTTAGCTTAAATTAGTTTTATATAATAAAAGCAAAAATGTAAATTTACGTTTTAAATGTGTTTTTAAATTTTAAGTCAGTACGTTTGATTATTGATTTTTATAACAAAAACTAAAAAATCAACTTCCGTTTTAAATGACCGTTTTAAATGACCAATGGGCAATGTGTTTTCAGTACGTTTTTCGCTGTGGATGAGCTAGTTTGTTTCTTTTAATTTACTTTGCGTGCGCCGTGCATATACGATTTCGATTTACGAACTTAGAGAATTAATGTTTACCGGTGGGAGGGAAGCGCTGTGCCGCGCTCCCGGCTGCATGGGTACCACCGTCTAGCTTGTTTCTTCCGTGAAACAGCTTTGCTGTGTTCCGGAGAGAAGGGCAAGACAGGCAGTGTAATTACTGGCACCGAGACTTAACATCTTATGTCTCAGGATAGGCAACACATAAATGAGTTGCCTGGGCTCGTTCCAGGTATACTAGTTTATGTTTATGGGCGACGTCGACCACTTACCACCAGGTGGTACGTTTGCCAGTAAATAAAAAAAAAATGTGTTAATTCTTAAATATTTTGTTTCTTTTGTTATTGGACATTATTGGTGAATGTTAATTATAGTTTTAAATTATACACAGTAAAAGAACTATTAGGTTACAGTATAAAAATTGGTTGTGTAAACTTTCGTGGTTATAAATATTAAATTTGTGTTGTGATTTGTGAATATTGTGTAATAATTATTAATTAGTGTAGTGAAGATGTTAAGAAGCGGCAATGTTTTGGGACTATTTTGAAAGAAATCAAGTTGATAAATTATTATTATTTTGCTCGTGTTAAGCAATGTTTTTTTATAACACGTTTAAAGATATAAGCAACACGTTTAAATATGTTGATAATAAAAAGCCGTTTTTCACATCTCTAGTCGTCTCCGGGGATGTGTGTCCCAGCGCTTCTAGGGCAACTAATTCTTACCTTCCTTAGCTTCTTCCAGTACGACCTCACTGCCAATACTAGAGCGCGTCTCGTCCGCGCGGTGCTGTTGCTGTGTGAAGTGCTGGAACTGTGTGCGGTAGTAGTGCAGCTGGAGATAGTGCTGAAAGATAAATAATATGTTTTTTTTTTAATATGTTGGGACAACTCACTCGCGGCCATCTGATCCCAAACTAGGCAGAGCCCGTTATTATGGCAACCAGACTACTGATACATACTTATATATTTCTAAATACATACATAATATTATATATAAATTATACCCAGACGCAGAACAAATGATAATTCTCATCACACAAACATTTGTCCTGCGTGGGGATCGAACCCAAATATAGTATAATGTTATCTCTAATCGGCTTGATTATTTGGCGCTGCGTAGATATATCGGATCACTCTGCATCTTCTACCGCATCTAGCACGGGGAGTGTTCTGAGGAATTGTTCAGACTAATACCTGCAACAGAATTGCACCACCGGACATCGCGTAAAAATTCTAAATTTCACCCACACCATCTTGATGTCCGGAAATCCACAGCAACTCCATTTTTACGGTATTTTTTGCCTCGCACCACATATATATGGAATCAGCTGCCACCTATGGTGTTTCCGAACCGATACGACTTAGGGACCTTCAAGAAAAGAGCATACTCATACCTGAAAGGCCGGCAACGCACCTGCTAATCCACTGGTGTAGCAGATGTCTGTGGATGTCGTTTTTCACTTACCATCAGTAAACCGACTATCCGTTTGCCCACTCTTCTATAAAATAAAAACTAGGAACCACGAATAAGTCTCTATAGTTGAACTGCACATCGCACGCGCTAATGGGGAGCTTTTTTCGATTAAGTTAAAATTATCGATAAACCGACTCTATGTACAGGTTGGTAACAAAAAGTGATGACTTTCCACTTAGCTTCAATAAATTTTATAACGCGTGTGTTATGGTGCTGCCATACTTGATACTGCTATGATGTACTGTGTACATGTAACTGTATATTATGTTTGTGAACATTTTTAAACATTTTGTAGCATCCATTTTACTATACGTAATGGCTGTTACTGTTAATTCGCGGGGCGAGGGCGCGGTAAGGGCGTGCCCCTTGCCCCCCAGGGCGACCTGCGCGGCTCGCCGTTCTCGGCTCTCACCCACTTGGATCCAGCCGCCAACCGAGCAGCACGCGCGCTTTGCTGCGCCCCTCCGCACCCGCATGGCACATTCATGATCCAACATTCTGTCTCAGCCGACGACTTTTAACCAGATTGCGTAGCACGTAACCACGTAACGTAATAAAGAATTAATACAACATCCGTGTCGTCTATTCACTCAAGAAAACCTCGTTAACAGTTACAAACAACTATAACAAACGTTAGTAAAATTTAAAAAACAGCAGTGTGGCGGCACCATAACCCGATAGTGCGCCGAGCCTAGCTAATAATTATTTGAATTTCGAACGCGTGTTACCAGCGAGTGCGCCCATTGCAGCAGCACCGCGTGCGTGTGATGCGCGGCGTTGAGCGCGGCGGTCAGCGGATGCGCGCCGGCGGCCAGCAGCGACTCGCGCGACAGCCCGTCCGCCGCCGCGCCCGCCACCTGCGCGAGCCGCACGCGCCACTCCTCCACCAGCTCCAGTTGCAGCTCCAGGAACTGGAGCCTGGAGAACACAAACGAAAACTATTCATAGGTACATTCTTTTTAACTGGCCTACTGGCCTAGCATGCGCGCACGACAAAATTATGTCTACCTCTTTTCTCGTATTCTCTCTGTCTACAGTAGCTAACATGCGTTTTCAATATTAAGGACAAGATAAAGTAACTTAAATAAATAAAACCGGTGGCTTTTTTGTATACCGTGGCGTTTCCCTACTATAAATATAAAATTTCGGTATATGAAGAGTGTTCTCGTAGTAGCAGTCTTCGTATTACGTGGTATTGTGTATGGGAATAAATATAGACACACACGTTAATTGGAAAACGCACATTGAAAATGTTAAATCTAAATTATCGAAATTTATATACGGTCTTTTTCAAATTAAACATAGCGCAAATACAGAAACAGCTCTATCAGCTTACTATGCATATGCACACTCATGGCTCAAGTATGGTGTCATGCTGTGGGGAAACAGTGTTAAAGCGAGTGAGTTATTTATATTACAAAAGAAGTGTCAGGATATTGGCTCACATAGATAACAACCAAAGATGTAAGCCACATTTTATTAAATTCAATATATTAACACTACCTTCAATATTGACATATGCACATTTGTTTATAAAAATATGAATTTATTTATAAAAAAGAAGATATTCACAATATAAATACCCGGAATAAAGAAAAGCTACAACTACAAAGGTCAAGAATTAAAATGCTAAACGAAAGCCCCTTTCGTATGGCTATAAAAATATATAATAAATTGCCCAGCATTATAAAAACGAAGAAACAGTTGTAAAATTTAATAAAGAATTAAAAGAACATTTGATTAATAAATTACTCGACAGCTGAATATTTACAAAACAAAATTGTGTTGTAGGAAATAAAATATATTGGACAATACCTTACAATAAGTATTTTTATCATAAAAATACTTTGAATTATTTTATATTTTAATTAATTTTAAATAAGAATATGTTATTGAACGTCAGATGACTCTACTGGTTCCAAAGCTAGTTTAGTGTATGTATTAACAAAGACTTTATAATAAAAGGTAGTGCCACGTTGGTATGCAGCCGATTTGGGCCGGCACGACCGGGGTAGTCCTCTCGCTCACATAACACCGGTGACAAGTGACATCTATAATGTCGCTTTTCGTGCGGTTTGTGAATTTCCAGAGGGGGAATAGGGAAAAGGAGGGTAACACATCTGCATAATCTCTGGTTGTGCATATGTGTATGGGCGTCGGTAGTCTAAAGCTTCGACTGCTCGTTTGCCCTCCTATTATTAAAAAAAAACAATCCTTCTGTACTCATGGAAAGGTAATCAGTAATTATTATTATTCAGTCAGTAATCAGATAACAAAGACCCACCTATGTCCCGGCTGCGGTAACATCGCGTATCTGTCCTCTATGGTCTTCAGTAGCGTGACGAACCAGTCGGCGCCGCGCGGGACCCACAGCGCCGCGCCCACGGCCGAGCTGACGCCCGCCGCCACCGGCTCGATCCACTGCTCGTTGTCCAGTATCTCATCCATCTTGGCCAGTGCATCTGTTGTGATGCAAATATAGGTTTAGAAGTGCCGTCTCTCTGTGTGAAAAGTGTCCGTTGAAAATAAAGGTGGCGCCGCAGTAGCCAAAGGGAATCTTTTTTAATAGTGTGACGCAAATATAGGAGTATAGAAGTAATGAGTGCCTGTCATCTCTTATCTCTATGTGAAAAGTGTCCATTGACTTTTTTTTTAACAGTGGTTTTAAAGGTGGCGCCACAGTAGCCAAAGGGGAAATTTTTAACATATCAATTTTTTTTAATTCAAAATAGTACAAACAGAGTATCTTTTTGAACATCAATTGAATCTACCACCGGTTCCAAGGCAACTGAACAGTGTTTCACACACATTTAATCCTAGTACATACATATTCAATTTGTCTTAAAAGTATATAGAAAAAGTATATAATAAACGGAATAGAAAACGAGTACGGTATGAAGTAGCATCATACCATACTATTTTTCTATATCAGCGCCATTGTGGACGGTTTTTAACTGTTGCTTACAGCTAAAAATGAACACTTTTCAATTTTCTTACTTCTATACGTACTCCATGGCAAATAGGCTTTACTTGTATGACTTGTATGATAACATTTAGATAAAGACGCAACATGACGGCGATCAGTCTCTCTCGCTCACACGATATTGTCGTCTATATTCGTACGCAGAATTTACAGATCAGTCATTTAAATAAAGAACTGTATATAACCGTATTTTTTATCAGTCTCCCTTTCACACAATATTGCCATCTACATTCGCACGCAGATTTTATTTTTATAGCCCAGTCAATTTAATAAGGAACTGTATACTTATATAGCGACGCTTCGTTCTGCCTCTCGCTCACACAATGTTACAGCCTATATTCGAGCACGCTTGTATAAATAGCAAAAAGTAAATTTGTTATTAGTGTTTTTAACATGATACTAACAATAATAAATTAGGTAAGCATTTTAGTAAAAAACACACACAAATCTTATGGATCATAATTCAATAATCTAGAGTCAAGTGCCATACATATATTGAGTGCTGCAGTTTATGCTGCTTTGCAATACATACATATATTATATATCTAACATTAAATAATTCTAAGCTCCTTAATGTTAAGCTTAATTATATAGGTATTAGGTACGTAATATTAATGTAACATACAAATTTAATGAAAAATAAAGTATTATTAGCTGTAATTATAATTTTTAACATAAAATATAAATATTAATGGACAAATAGACAATACAAAATAGAAGCCTTTAAGGCTCACAGTCATAGGAAATAATACTATAATAGGAAATAAAAAAATAATTTAGATCATTCCCTATTCTTATACTTACATTTTCTTTCAACAGCTAGCCACTTGACAAATGTCTCTGCTTTCGTCAAAACTGACAAAATATTGCTTGCTTCGTTCCCTGTGATTGTGACCAGCTCTCGATGGAATCCTAGAGTCTCATCCACGGCGTGGGCAAACGCAGCATCCACGTCCACCATCTCACCCTTGGTCCCTTGTGTGTGATAGATTGCTAGTACCGTGTGGAGCCTCTCAGCAGCTAACGCTATCAGAACAGAGTTAAACTCGCTCTGAAAGATAAGAGTAACAGTTGAATAATAAAATGGACATTGGCCTCTGTCTAATTAAAACGATGGGAACGGAAAATGTTCAATAGATAACTTTAGAATCATAATAATAATAATATCTATGGACGCTTTCACACGTCAATCTGGTCCCGTGGTAATTTCTCGAAGAATTTGTGTTACGGGTACCAGATAACGGAAATATATTTAATACTTTTTATACTATACATATATTTACGATTTTTATTATATAATACACATATTCAATACACATCCATGACCCAGGAACACAGAAAATATTTTTGTTCCCTGGCGGGATTCGAACCCGCAACCTCCGGCTTGAGCGCCAACGCGCTTACCACTGAGCCACAGAGGTCGTCATTAGAAGAAATTTCAAAGGAATTGTTGAGATTATCTGGTGGAAGACAATATTGTTTTATAATATTTACGCGAATTTCACTCATAGCTTGGATTTGGATTTACTTATTTTATTAATAGGATCCTCAGTAGGTGGTAAGAGCCAGCCATCTTCTCTATTGAAATTAGGTTTTTTTTTTCAATAGCCTTACGCAGGGGCGTACGGTTCCCACCATGGTTCAGGCCTTGACGTGACGGTGGGGCTCAGTAGCCTAGGGTGTGCCCAGCACCTTGGGCGAAGCTAATTGAGCCGAGGGGGCTCTTTGTACGCCTCTTATAAGAAGAGGGGACATAAGATTGTACTGTCCTGAGATTGGGAGGGGTTGTTCTGTGGTGCGGGTTTTTCTTTAACGTCGGGAAATGCTCTGAGGCATCCCGCGGGGGAGTGGGTCTCCCCACGAGGGTATGTGGGACTCGCTGCGCCCGACAGCTGGTAAATGGACGCAGCTCTACCCACTAAAACCCGGCGAGTGCCACCAATGCCGCTTTTGGTGAGGTGCCCCGGATCTAGAAAACAAACAGGGCACCTCGACGGCCAGTCAGTCCCGCAAGGGACCGACGCCACCTCCACAGAGGGGTTGTCCCGCACCACAGAACAACCCCTCCCAACGTCGGGACAGTACAATGGGGTGAGGTTCCCATCTTCACCCCTTGCCCCCTGCTCTTCTGTCCCCTCTTCTTATAAGAGTGGTACAAAGAGCCCCCTCGGCCCAATTAGCTTCGCCCAAGGTGCACCGCTCACCCTAGGTTACTGAGCCCCACCGCCACGACAAGGCCTGAACCATGGTGGGGTTCTCAATAACTACCTGGGCTAATCTCATGAGTTTCGGCAAGTTATGACAAAAAACATCTACATCGTTATCCGCGAGCATATTTAATAAGCCAATGGCGCGTGACACGGGAGATGCGTTTAGCAAGTTCGTCCGGGATGCGGGAGCACTGAGTAACGCTTGCCTGCGCCGCAGACCCGGGTAGGGGACGCGCAGCGGCAGCGCACTCAGAACGTCCGAGTGATGCAGCTCACCGTGCAGCACGCGGCACACGTACTTGACGAGAGCCGCGTCCCTTGGGTACATAAGAGGATAGTATGGGTACATGCCATACTCCTTTAAGTTCAAAAACCTTGCAATTTTTTGTTGATTTTTTTCAATCATTAGCCGGCTTCATGAGGATTCCATATAATACAATTACTTTCTAAATTGCTTCACACCAAAGCGTTATATAAAGTTTTAATCACACCCGTATTGAAATGCGCGGACTGCCTTATAATAAAACTTGGGTTTTATTATAAGTCCACCGATGGGAGAGAAGCGCTGTGCCGCGCTCCCGGCTGCATGGGTACCACCATCTTGCTTGTTTCTCCCGTGAAACAGCTTTGTTGTGTTTCGGAGAGAACGGCAAGACAGGCAGTGTAATTACTGGCACCGAGACTTAACATCTTATGTCTCAGGATAGGCAACACATAAATGAGTTACCTGGTTTCCAGGTAAACTAGTTTATGTTCATGGGCGACGTCGACTACTTACTATCAGGTGGCACGTTTGCCAGTTTGCCTATCCAACTAACATAATAATAAAAAAATACTTTTAAACAATTTGGCGCAAACTTTAATGTGTTGATTAAGAAGCTTGTCAACCAAAACACAACTAAAACTATTAGACCATTTTGATAACTCTTTCCACTTACAACAGTATCAATATGTTTCAATTGAAGTTTATCCGCTACAGGCTGCACATTATTCTTCACAAATGCTTGGTGATCTTTAATCCATGTCAGTGTTTGAGTAAGAAACCACTCTGGTCGATCAATACGTGCCGTTTGACGGGAACCAGTAAAGTGGAAGGCGAATCTTTTTTTCAGGGGTCGCAACAGAATCCGTATTGGTAAGCACGGGTTTTGTTCTGAAATATAATAAATGCAGGAATAAATGTATTTCATCATTGTACTTCCATAGATTATGAGAACAGAACACAGAAGTCATTACAAGAAGAAGAACACTTTATAACATGGATTCACATTTAGTAAGAGAAATCATAGAAAATCAGGCATTCCATTGCTGAACTTTATCAACAGGATGAAAATCCAAGTATTAATATTGAAATTTTAAAAAAGCCTAAAAGACTTACAATGTGCAAATGGATCTGTTTTCATATTTTTTTTAAGTGATCAGGGGACAAACGAGCAGTCGGAGCCCCATGGCGCCGACACCCATACACATCCGCACAAACAAGGCCACGCAGATGCGCCGCCCTCCTTTTCCCTATCCACCCCAATAGGCCGCACGAAACTCGACAGAATAACTGTCACTTGACGCCGGTGTTATGTGAGCGAGAGGTACCACCACGATCGTGCCGGCCCAGTTCGGCTGCAAAGCAGCATGGCACTACCTCCTCCTCCTACCTCTTACTATGTTAGAAATATGATATGGTAGAAGAGTTACAAGACTTTTTAATTTTTGTAATTTTGTGAGCCCAAATGTCTTAGATTTTTTTTACTAGCCTATGCTTTCCCACTGCTGGGCAAAGGCCTCCCTCAAGCTTTAGAATACAATTTTTAATAATAAAATATACCTTGAGCGAGATCACCAGTTGTAGAGGAATTTGTTAAATCCTCTGGTTCTTGTATCAAAAACAAATGTCTCGTAAGATTTGTGAATTTATTGAGTACATCTTTTGGTAGAGGCGAACTTTCCGCTCCTGAAGCTAATGGCCACTTCAATAGTTTCAAATGATCTTCATAATGTCTGGCAATAAGCAAATACAAGAGTTGTAAACCATTGATAAAGCTAGACGAAGAAATCCTAAAATTTTAACTAGTTGCCACAGGGAGTATGACCCCAAAAATTATAGGTTTGTACATTTTAGACGTCTTTTAGATACCTCGCACTGGCTACAGAAAAAGCACAATAATCAATTTCTTTGGATATTCAAATTGCGAAATATTGGTCCACATGCTTAATATAATTAACCCTTATATGTTCCACTGTTGGACATGGGTCTCCTCCTCGAAATGAGGTGAGCAGGGTTGTTGGGTTGTATGATACACCGCAGTGCTGGCCCAATGCGGGTTGGTGAACTTCATACACCCTAAATTTTTTACTTTTAATCTCATCAGGCATGCAGGTTTCCTCACAATGTTTTCTATCACCTTCAACAAAGGTTTGCAATGTATGTAATGTAATGTGCAAGCTTACTTGTAATTATTTAGCTTGTAATTATTAGTAATAACTTAGAACAGAACCAAAAGACCCACTTGGTAAGATTATCCTTTAATATATTATGCCAATAGTGTGTATATTCCTTTATGTAAGCTCCGCGATGTCCAAATTTATATCTCTTACACATGGTTTTCATTTCTCCATACAGAACTACAAGCTGTTCGTCGTCCTTACATTGTTTCATTTGTGTGCTACAAATGTTTCATTAGATATCAAATCATTTAGATTTAGAATTCATTACAAAAATAGATACAATTAAAATTTGATGAATTAAAATTTAATTTAGACCTTTCATGACTTTTAGTTACAAATTAAACATTTTGTATAATTATGCAAAAATTTATGAATTAGATCATCATCATTATCAGCCTTTATCTGTCAGTACCTATACAAATGAATACAGCAGCAGTAGCTCCCTCATATTATATACGTCTCCCTCAATGAACGCCAAGGTGGCCGATCCCTTGCCACTCCATTATACATCCAACACAAACTGTGCACTGCATTTAGTTTACATTACATTCACATACACTACTTCAAAATCACCAATAATCATAATACTCATTGCCCAAAGTTGAACTCGAGTGGAAATTATCTTATTAACATAATATAACAAACCATAGTTCTTCAACTCTAGCATATGTTTTTAAATATGCCAATGCTTCTTCCAATTTAGCCATTGCTGTAAATCTTTTCTCTAATTCTCCTATGAAAGGTTCAGTCCTTTGTAGAAAGTCATCCACTTTGGTTTTCAACACTGCACTCTTCTCCTTAAGACTTTCAATGTACTTAGAGTTACGTTCAGCCTTTTCAATAGCAGTTGATAATTTTGTTGGTACTTCATCATTGACAGCATGCAGCTAAATACGAATGTTCACAATATAACTTAATGTAGGTATTACATACTAATACACTCAAAATTTGAACACTACAAAACATTACTTAAAGTTAAAATTCGTATTATAAATAGATGTTTAAGCATGCAACAAGGAAATGTATATGAGAGTAATTCATGTATTGCATATTTCATAATCATTAGTTTATTTGAAGAACAACTTACACAGCTCTCTAAATGTTTTCTTTGCCTTGCTAACTCATTTTCTAGATCAAAAGCACCAGTTAAATTATTGATATCATCTCCGATTTTAAAGTTTACGTCTTGTATTATTTCTTTTTTGGTTTCTTCAGTTAAACCCTTCATTTTTCTGTTTTTTTATCAATGAAAAATATATACCTAATAATTATGCCAGCATGATTCAACTGTACCTATATTAAATGAATTTGAGACAGTTGTACAAATGTACAAGACTAGAGACACTGTGTGTACGAAAGTAGGTTAATTACAATATAACAAAAAATTACTTTTTTGTCACAGTTAGTTTGTATTTTATTCAGTGTTTTTCATAATTTTAGTTCTTTATATTTCCTGAAACCTGAAAACTCTGTTTTCGTGGCTGTCATGAGTGTCACGGGGTACAAACTACCTAACATTGACAAGTAGACTTCCCGCAGGAATGGCGGCTGAGAGCAATATTGAAGCGCCTCTATGAAATATTTATGGAACTAAATTCAATTAGTATATTATGTCCACAAACTATATAGAGAATACTACGTATTCAGACGCACCACTCACCAACAACGATCGCAGACATCCCGCTGACAAGCAAAATAGAGTTTGAAGTTTATTTATCGTTCCTTCTTCTTCTTTTGGAACAGGCTAAGACCAGAGCCCATGCTGCCTGTTATTTTTTTTCCGAAATTGCTCTTTAATATTTTTATTTTAAATTAATTTATGACAGAGAATTGAGGCAAAAAAAAACATTATTTTTTTGGAACTTATAATTTATTTTTAATTAAGTAAATTAATTTCACACTTGTGTGATGAGTTTGTTTCAACTCAAGCTTTCAGTCTTCTGAACTGTAGTTTCTTCTCAATTTTTCTTTTTTTTTGTTCTTCTTTATATTTTCTTCGTCGTACATTGCCTGTTAATCTTTCTTTGTTACTGCTAACCTTCTGAAATAGAAAAAAAAAATATTAAAAGAAAAATATATAATCAACATGTAGAAATTATTGAAAGTTTTTCATAAATACTGGATTCTATTTAAAAATATCATATTTATATTAATAATATTCTCATACTCCACTATTCAAGACAAAGAATCTCATTCATAAACAAGCTGCCTGAGACTAGTCCAGGCAACTAATTAATTTGTTGCCTATACTAAGACAAGATGTTAAGTCTCTATGCCAGTAATTACACTGCCTGTCCTGCCTTTCTCTCCGAAACACAGCAAAAATGTTTCACGGAAGAAACAAACAGGATGGCGATGCAGTCGGGAGCGCAGCAGAGCGCATCCAGGTAATACCTTCAGGTCAATTTCTCTGTTGCTTTTGCATTGAGGGCCATATATAACTATATTTTTTATAACTACATATGTATTTATAATTTATAAAGTAGCATTCTGTACAGAGAAAGTAAATTATTATTAAGCTATTGCATAGCTTTTATCAAGAAATTCCGTAACGAAAATAAACCCAACACCCGACTAATATAAGTTGATAAAATATGTTATGCAATAGCTTTACCCGGGCAGTCCCCGAGTGCCATTTAGGTTTCTTATTATTCATTTAAAATCCATTAATAACTTACCAATAAGACTGACATGCTCAATGGTTTTTTCTCTGAGCATCTTTAATTCATCTGTTGTAGCATTAGATTCTGTATTTTAGGCAGGGCATCAGGAGGTCGTAATATTCAACAAAATCGTTCTCCATCGCGTCAGCAACTGAAGTAATCGCAGTCACAATTTGTTCCATCACTAGTTTCGTGCCTCGTTCCACCAACTAATAAATAAGAGATCAAATATATTTAAATAGTTAAATACAAATTTATCTAAATTCTTACCTAAACTATTTATCATGTATGTGAACTTAGATCCCTAAATACATAGGAGAAGCAAAAAGGGAGCAAAAGCCACATGATTTTCCAATATTATGGAAGTAATAACACTACTTGTAAAGTGCGACTACTAACGAACATTGGATATTAATCTATACTAATAATATAAAGCTGAAGATATTGTTTGTTTGAACACTCTAATCTCAGGAACTACTGGTCCAATTTTAACAATTCTTTCACTGTTAGATAGCCCATTTATCGAGGAAGGCTATGGGCTATATAACATCATCGCTGCGAGTAATATAAATTAAGTTAAGTAAGTTAACGCGGGCGAAGCTGCGGACAACAGCTAGTAAGTAATAAGGAAGAATAAGAATAGATGTTTTAAAAAAGAGTGAAAAATAATATAATATAATACCTCTTAATTTGGCAGTCAGAATAGCTTCCAGTTTCCCCATCAATGATCCCAAATAATGAGTTAGAATTGGTTTGGGACAGTCTTCACTGACGTTCACCAAGGCTGCAGCTGCCTAAGGCTCATCTAAACAAGTAGAAATGGATGATAAGACTTCAATGTATCATTGAAAAATAATTCTAAACGTTTTGGAAATAATAGGGAAATAACTTTACCTGTACTTGTGGATTGGCAAATATGTACAGGTGCAAAATCAGTTAACATTTTTGTCCAATAGCATCATATGCAGCATAGAGGACACGTGGATGTTTGAAATTAAATGAGGACATTAATTTAAAAAATGTTTTTATTATTTGTAAGTACAAGCACAATAAGGCAGGCAGGCATTTAGTAAATAAGGAATTCTCATAATGAAATTATTTTTTTTGAAAAAGGTTATGACACATCATCATTTTTGAAGTAAAACTTCTTTAGGCGCGACTAGAGAGTAACTCAGATTTTTTTTCTGACGGAAGTAACGCTCAGTATTCTTCATTCAAAAATCACCTGTCACCTGATCATCAGGTTATGCATTCAGGAGAGTCATACCACGGGTCTACGGCGACATACCGAGCATGTTGACACTAGGTTGACACATTATTCTTTAGAGGGCTTTATTCTAGTTAGCATGTGTCAAACTTACTAATATTTTTCTTTGAATACCTTTATTCATAATTTAGTATCGCTTCCTGCCAGAATGCGTGATGTGTGCTATTGGCTGTAACAGCTGAACGAAGTAGTTTACCACTCTTTTTCCGGTTGAATACAGCAGCTCCATTGACACTGTCAAATAAGTCGTCAAAGAACGACACTACTTCAGCGGTGTTTTCCAAGCTGCTGCTGACTGGTCTTCCATCTGAGTAGTGAGCTGGAAATGAAAGAAAATTATTTTGAATACTAATATTTGTTATAATGAAACAATTTTTACAATCCCGACATTTCGGATACTTTACAGCAATATTATGCATGGATTTTCATTTGATAATATTAACAATGGGATCCCAAGCAGGTGGTAAGAGCCGGGTCACCATGGTTCAGGCCTTGACGTGGCGGTGGGGCTCAGTATCCTAGGGTGAGCCGCTGCACTTTGGGCGAAGAGGGGCTCTTTGTACCCCTCTTATAAGAGTGGACAAAAGAGCAGGGGGCAAGGGGCGAGCACGGGAACTTCACCCCATTGTACTGTCCCAACATTGGGAGGGGTTGTACTGTGGTGTGGGACAATGCGGGAGGACAAATGTTCGCGTAAACATTAGAAAACAATGTACTAATATTTGATTTTTTTATAGTGTTGATACTCTTACAATTTATTACTTACAGAATTCTGAAGTATAATTTAAAACACTAGCCATGGTTTTGCTGAATACTCGCACACAATTCTTCACCTGAAATTCCACCAATATTTTGATTAAAATACACATTTTGTTTATAGCATAAGGGGACAAACAAACAGTCTAGACTCAAAAGCCTTACTATTGACTACCGACGCCACACCACAATCAGACGTTATGCATGAGCCTTGTCCTTCTCCTACTCTGTCCCACATACAATGGGCTAAACAAAAACACATGATAACACAGCCTTCACTTGACATCAATATTATACGAGCGAGAGGTACCGTAAGACATAGAGGTAGCTGCAATGCAACAATGGCACTCTTACTAAAACATAATAGTGAATTAGGTACCATATTCTTATTTATTTTTTTCAATTCATGAGCATTTGACTTTGATGAAACTTCATTCAGAAAACATATTGCATAATGATATTGCAAGCATACCTTATTTTTTTTTATCTTTTCAGGAATAACATGTTCATCATTTAATTTATGGAGTATCCTTGATTGAGTATGCTGGCAGTCAGTTTTATACACGTCGACTATGTCTGTCCATTTAGCAATTTTATTGTCAAAATATATATTTTTGACAGCAAAATTATTTCGAAGTCCTTTTATCAAATGACATGGATCATAAATAACATTAAAATTAAATCCAGCTAATTGAATTGTATCATCTGTAAATATATAAATTAAAGAAAATTGACAGGAATGATACACTAAAACCCGGCGAGTGCCACCAGTGCCGCCTAGGTGAGGTGCCCCGGATTTGTTAAGCTAACAGGGCACCTCGACGGCTAGTCAGTCCCGCAAGTGACCGTCGCCACCTCCACAGAGGGGCTGTCCCGCACCACAGAACAACCCCTCCCAACCTCAGGACAGTATAATGGGGTGAGGATCCCATCCTCGCCCCTTGCTCTTATGTCCCCTCTTCTTATTAGAGGGGTACAAAGAGCCCCCTCGGCTCAATTAGCTTCGCCCAATGTGCTGGGCTCACCCTAGGCTACTGAGCCCCACCGCCACGTCAAGGCCTGAACCATGGTGGGGGAAATGACTGGCCTGTTGGTCTAGTGGTTAGTGACCCTGACTGCTTAACCAGAAGGTCGTGGGTTCAATTCCCACCCAGGACAAACAATCAAATGAAATGTGATGAGCATGATCATTAATTGTTCTGTGTCTAGGTGTAGTTTATCTATAATATGTATGTATTTAGAAATATATAACTATGTATCAGTTGTCTGGTTACCATAAGAACAGGCTCTACCTAGTTTGGGATGAGATGACCCAACATATTAAAAAAAATATTTTTTTTTAATTATTGAAAGTTTTTCATAGATGCTGGACTCTATGTAAAAATATCATATTTGTATTAATAATATTATTCTAGTGCAGTGGACTACACTATGTTAGATAAAAAATCTCATTAACTTTCTAAATACAAATTCAGTAGAATCAGAAACCGTTGTATTGAAGCATTCACATATGAAAATGTGGTTTCAATTTCAGGTCAATTTCTCAGTTACATTTACGTTGGGGCCCATATACTAACTATAACTTATTTAAAATTTATAAAGTAGCATTCTATACAGAAAATAAATGATTATTAATATTCACTTAAATCCATTAATAACTTACCAATAAGACTGACACAATAATGGTTTTTCCTCTGAGCATCTTTAATTTGTCTGTCTCAACATTAGATATTCTATATTTTAAGCATCAGGCGGTCGTTATATTATTAACAAAATGTTCTCCACTGTAACGGCAACTGAAACAATTGTACTCACAATTTATTCCAACACTAGTTTCGTGCCTCGTTGCACCGACTAATAAATAAGAGATCAAATATAATTTAGATAAATATAAATACTAGGTAAATATTTTTCATATATTATGTGAACGGAGATCCCTAAACACATAAGAGAAGCAAAAAGGCAAATGCTACAAATGATTTTCCAATGTTATGGAAGTAATAACACTACTCGTAGACGTCTGACTACTAACAAACATTGGATTAGTAATAAGGATTCCTTTTTAAATTTGCCAGTCAGAAAATAAATATATTATTAAAGTTAGTAAATTCTATAATGATTCTCATAATAAATTAAAATTTTTGAAAAAGTTATGAAACCATCATTTTTCCTTTAATTTTATTGTATTGTATATTTACATATTATTATATTCCTACTTACAGGATCAGTTAAATAGTTAAGAACTGTAGATACAACTTGGTCAAGCATTTGCTCCATCTGTTTGTGACAGCCTTCTCCAGCTGATAATTTATTATATTACATGTAGGATCCAACAATTTACAATGATCATAGTACATAAGTATATAAATTCTCTTGCAATTTAAACATGATCAAAGAGTGGCACAGATTCTGTAACATGAAAATATATTTTTGGGTACATTAATATGTATGGAAAGTTTATGGATTATTAGTAGATTATATAGGGACTGTATGATAAGCGTAAAAAATTGGGGGTTATATTGACATCAAAAATTTTCGTAAATTTTCTAAGTCACCGCCCATAGCGCCCCTAAGGCTACACCTCAACCGATTATTGGTTCGTAATATAAAAATATAAGATTCATAACGAAAACAAGTTCATATTCACTCACCAGAAGTCACAAGAAGAGAATTTGTTGGAGACTGGAGTCCCGGTATTTCTGATTGCAGGAACAAAGTGGGACAACCAGAACTCATAATACGTGTCTTTCCTGTGTTTGTGGTATAAACTCGCCATTTCCATTTTCGAAGTCTTTCTCACAATTGGGCATATTGTGTAAGAAACTCCCCCGCTTACTAAGACACTAATAACAACTCAAGTTTTAGTTTTTTGTGATATATGGACCGAAAATATATGGAAATCACTTTCACATGTAAGTTCAACACAAAAATAGTAAACACAAACAAGTTTACTAAATACAAATATAACATTATTGTAATTTTGTAATACGACGTAATACTAAGACTAAAATATGGCGGCTATTTTTGACATAATATACTAATTGAATTTAGTTCCATAAATATTTCATAGAGGCGCTTCAATATTTCTCTCAGCCGCCATTCCTGCGGGAAGTCTACTTGTCAATGTTAGGCAGTTTGTACCCCGTGATTATGTCAAAAATAGCCGCCATATTTTAGTCTTAGTATTACGTCGTATTACAAAATTACAATAATGTTATATTTGTATTTAGTAAACTTGTTTGTGTTTACTATTTTTGTGTTGAACTTACATGTGAAAGTGATTTCCATATATTTTTGGTCCATATATCACAAAAAACTAAAACTTGAGTTGTTAACCTTGTCTTAGTAAGCGGGGGGATTTTCTTACACAATATGCCCAATTGTGAGAAAGACTTCGAAAATGGAAATGGCGAGTTTATACCACAAACACAGGAAAGACACGTATTATGAGTTCTGGTTGTCCCACTTTGTTCCTGCAATCAGAAATACCGGGACTCCAGTCTCCAACAAATTCTCTTCTTGTGACTTCTGGTGAGTGAATATGAACTTGTTTTCGTTATGAATCTTATATTTTTATATTACGAACCAATAATCGGTTGAGGTGTAGCCTTAGGGGCGCTATGGGCGGTGACTTAGAAAATTTACGAAAATTTTTGATGTCAATATAACCCCCAATTTTTTACGCTTATCATACAGTCCCTATATAATCTACTAATAATCCATAAACTTTCCATACATATTAATGTACCCAAAAATATATTTTCATGTTACAGAATCTGTGCCACTCTTTGATCATGTTTAAATTGCAAGAGAATTTATATACTTATGTACTATGATCATTGCAAATTGTTGGATCCTACATGTAATATAATAAATTATCAGCTGGAGAAGGCTGTCACAAACAGATGGAGCAAATGCTTGACCAAGTTGTATCTACAGTTCTTAACTATTTAACTGATCCTGTAAGTATGAATATAATAATATGTAAATATACAATACAATAAAATTAAAGGAAAAATGATGGTTTCATAACTTTTTCAAAAATTTTAATTTATTATGAGAATCATTATAGAATTTACTAACTTTAATAATATATTTATTTTCTGACTGGCAAATTTAAAAAGGAATCCTTATTACTAATCCAATGTTTGTTAGTAGTCAGACGTCTACGAGTAGTGTTATTACTTCCATAACATTGGAAAATCATTTGTAGCATTTGCCTTTTTGCTTCTCTTATGCGTTTAGGGATCTCCGTTCACATAATATATGAAAAATATTTACCTAGTTTTTGTTAGAATTTAATTAAATTGGTATTTATATTTATCTAAATTATATTTGATCTCTTATTTATTAGTCGGTGCAACGAGGCACGAAACTAGTTTTGGAATAAATTGTGAGTACAATTGTTTCAGTTGCCGTTACAGTGGAGAACATTTTGTTAATAATATAACGACCGCCTGATGCTTAAAATATAGAATATCTAATGTTGAGACAGACAAATTAAAGATGCTCAGAGGAAAAACCATTATTGTGTCAGTCTTATTGGTAAGTTATTAATGGATTTAAGTGAATATTAATAATCATTTATTTTCTGTATAGAATGCTACTTTATAAATTTTAAATAAGTTATAGTTAGTATATGGGCCCCAACGTAAATGTAACTGAGAAATTTGCTGAGACCTGAAATTGAAACCACATTTTCATATGTGAATGCTTCAATACAACGGTTTCTGATTCTACTGAATTTGTATTTAGAAAGTGAATGAGATTTTTTTATCTAACATAGTGTAGTCCACTGCACTAGAATAATATTATTAATACAAATATGATATTTTTACATAGAGTCCAGCATCTATGAAAAACTGTCAATAATTAAAAAAAAATATTTTTTTTAATATGTTGGGTCATCTCATCCCAAACTAGGTAGAGCCTGTTCTTATGGTAACCAGACAACTGATACATAGTTATATATTTCTAAATACATACATATTATAGATAAACTACACCTAGACACAGAACAAATGATCATGCTCATCACATTTCATTTGATTGTTTGTCCTGGGTGGGAATTGAACCCACGACCTTCTGGTTAAGCAGTCAGGGTCACTAACCACTAGACCAACAGGCCAGTCATTTCCCCCACCATGGTTCAGGCCTTGACGTGGCGGTGGGGCTCAGTAGCCTAGGGTGAGCCCAGCACATTGGGCGAAGCTAATTGAGCCGAGGGGCTCTTTGTACCCCTCTAATAAGAAGAGGGACCATAAGAGCAAGGGGCGAGGATGGGAACCTCACCCCATTATACTATCCTGAGGTTGGGAGGGGTTGTTCTGTGGTGCGGGACAGCCCCTCTGTGGAGGTGGCGACAGTCACTTGCGGGACTGACTAGCCGTCGAGGTGCCCTGTTAGCTTAACAAATCCGGGGCACCTCACCAAGGCGGCACTGGTGGCACTCGCCGGGTTTTAGTGTATCATGACTGTCAATTTTCTTTAATTTATTATATTTATTTACAGATGATACAATTCAATTAGCTGGATTTAATTTAAATGTTATTTATGATCCATGTCATTTGATAAAAGGACTTCGAAATAATTTTGCTGTCAAAAATATATATTTTGACAATAAAATTGCTAAATGGACAGACATAGTCGACGTGTATAAAACTGACTGCCAGCATACTCAATCAAGGATACTCCATAAATTAAATGATGAACATGTTATTCCTGAAAAGATAAAAAAAAATAAGGTATGCTTTCAATATCATTATGCATTATGTTTTCTGAATCAAGTTTCATCAAAGTCAAATGCTCATGAATTGAAAAAAATAAATAAGAATATGGTACCTAATTCACTATTATGTTTTAGTAAGAGTGCCATTGTTGCATTGCAGCTACCTCTATGTCTTACGGTACCTCTCGCTCGTATAATATTGATGTCAAGTGAAGGCTGTGTTATCATGTGTTTTTGTTTAGCCCATTGTATGTGGGACAGAGTAGGAGAAGGACAAGGCTCATGCATAACGTCTGATTGTGGTGTGGCGTCGGTAGTCAATAGTAAGGCTTTTGAGTCTAGACTGTTTGTTTGTCCCCTTATGCTATAAACAAAATGTGTATTTTAATCAAAATATTGGTGGAATTTCAGGTGAAGAATTGTGTGCGAGTATTCAGCAAAACCATGGCTAGTGTTTTAAATTATACTTCAGAATTCTGTAAGTAATAAATTGTAAGAGTATCAACACTATAAAAAAATCAAATATTAGTACATTGTTTTCTAATGTTTACGCGAACATTTGTCCTCCCGCATTGTCCCACACCACAGTACAACACCTCCCAATGTTGGGACAGTACAATGGGGTGAAGTTCCCGTCCTCGCCCCTTGCCCCCTGCTCTTTTGTCCACTCTTATAAGAGGGGTACAAAGAGCCCCTCTTCGCCCAAAGTGCAGCGGCTCACCCTAGGATACTGAGCCCCACCGCCACGTCAAGGCCTGAACCATGGTGACCCGGCTCTTACCACCTGCTTGGGATCCCATTGTTAATATTATCAAATGAAAATCCATGCATAATATTGCTGTAAAGTATACGAAATGTCGGGATTGTAAAAATTGTTTCATTATAACAAATATTAGTATTCAAAATAATTTTCTTTCATTTCCAGCTCACTACTCAGATGGAAGACCAGTCAGCAGCAGCTTGGAAAACACCGCTGAAGTAGTGTCGTTCTTTGACGACTTATTTGACAGTGTCAATGGAGCTGCTGTATTCAACCGGAAAAAGAGTGGTAAACTACTTCGTTCAGCTGTTACAGCCAATAGCACACATCACGCATTCTGGCAGGAAGGGATACTAAATTATGAATAAAAGTATTCAAAGAAAAATATTAGTAAGTTTGACACAAGCTAACTAGAATAAAGCCCTCTAAAGAATAATGTGTCAACCTAGTGTCAACATGCTCGGTATGTCGCCGTAGACCCGTGGTATGACTCTCCTGAATGCATAACCTGATGATCTGGTGACAGGTGATTTTTGAATGAAGAATACTGAGCGTTTCTTCCGTCAGAAAAAAAATCTGAGTTACTCTCTAGTCGCGCCTAAAGAAGTTTTACTTCAAAAATGATGATGTATCATAACCTTTTTCAAAAAAAATAATTTCATTATGAGAATTCCTTATTTACTAAATGCCTGCCTGCCTTATTGTGCTTGTACTTACAAATATTAATAACATTTTTTAAATTAATGTCCTCATTTATTTTCAAACATCCACGTGTCCTCTATGCTGCATGTGATGCTATTGGACAAAAATGTTAACTGATTTTGCACCTGTACATATTTGCCAATCCACAAGTACAGGTAAAGTTATTTCCCTATTATTTCCAAAACGTTTAGAATTATTTTTCAATGATACATTGAAGTCTTATCATCCATTTCTACTTGTTTAGATGAGCCTTAGGCAGCTGCAGCCTTGGTGAACGTCAGTGAAGACTGTCCCAAACCAATTCTAACTCATTATTTGGGATCATTGATGGGGAAACTGGAAGCTATTCTGACTGCCAAATTTAAAGAGGTATTATATTATATTATTTTTCACTCTTTTTTTAAAACATCTATTCTTATTCTTCCTTATAATTACTAGCTGTTGTCCGCAGCTTCGCCCGCGTTAACTTACTTAATTTATATTACTCGCAGCGTGATGTTATATAGCCCATAGCCTTCCTCGATAAATGGGCTATCTAACAGTGAAAGAATTGTTAAAATCGGACCAGTAGTTCCTGAGATTAGAGTGTTCAAACAAACAAACTCTTCAGCTTTATATTATTAGTATAGATTAATATCCAATGTTCGTTAGTAGTCGCACTTTACAAGTAGTGTTATTACTTCCATAATATTGGAAAATCATGTGGCATTTGCTCCCTTTTTGCTTCTCCTATGTATTTAGGGATCTAAGTTCACATACATGATAAATAGTTTAGGTAAGAATTTAGATAAATTTGTATTTAACTATTTAAATATATTTGATCTCTTATTTATTAGTTGGTGGAACGAGGCACGAAACTAGTGATGGAACAAATTGTGACTGCGATTACTTCAGTTGCTGACGCGATGGAGAACGATTTTGTTGAATATTACGACCTCCTGATGCCCTGCCTAAAATACAGAATCTCAAATGCTACAACAGATGAATTAAAGATGCTCAGAGAAAAAACCATTGAGCATGTCAGTCTTATTGGTAAGTTATTAATGGATTTTAAATGAATAATAAAAAACCTAAATGGCACTCGGGGACTGCCCGGGTAAAGCTATTGCATAACATATTTTATCAACTTATATTAGTCGGGTGTTGGGTTTATTTTCGTTACGGAATTTCTTGATAAAAGCTATGCAATAGCTTAATAATAATTTACTTTCTCTGTACAGAATGCTACTTTATAAATTATAAATATGTAGTTATAAAAAATATAGTTATATATGGCCCTCAATGCAAAAGCAACAGAGAAATTGACCTGAAGGTATTACCTGGATGCGCTCTGCTGCGCTCCCGACTGCATCGCCATTCTGTTTGTTTCTTCCGTGAAACATTTTGCTGTGTTTCGGAGAGAAAGGCAGGACAGGCAGTGTAATTACTGGCATAGAGACTTAACATCTTGTCTTAGTATAGGGAACAAATTAATGAGTTGCCTGGACTAGTCTCAGGCAGCTTGTTTATGAATGAGATTCTTTGTCTTGAATAGTGGAGTATTAGAATATTATTAATATAAATATGATATTTTTAAATAGAATCTAGTATTTATGAAAAACTTTCAATAATTTCTACATGTTGATTATATATTTTTCTTTTAATATTCCTTTTTTTTCTATTTCAGAAGGTTAGCAGTAACAAAGAAAGATCAACAGGCAATGTACGACGAAGAAAATATAAAGAAGAACAAAAAAAAACGAAAAATTGAGAAGAAACTACAGTTCAGAAGACTGAAAGCTTGAGTTGAAACAACCTCATCATACAAGTGTGAAATTAATTTATTTAATTAAAAATAAATAATAAGTTCCAAAAAAATAATGTTTTTTTTGCCTCAATTCTCTATCATAAATTAATTTAAAATAAAAATATTAAAGAGCAATTTCGGAAAAAAAAACAGGCAGAATGGGCTCTGGTCTTAGCCTGTTCCAAAAGAAGAAGAAGGAACGATAAATAAACTTCAAACTCTATTTTGCTTGTCAGCGGGATGTCTGCGATCGTTGTTGGTGAGTGGTGCGTCTGAATACGTAGTATTCTCTATATTGTTTGTGATGAGTGTCACTCAATTTCTTCTTCTTCTTCTTTAGTCTTGACTCCCAAATGGATTTGCCAGTATCAGAGTGCGTGATAAAATGTTCGGTGACTAAAGCCCATGTTCAGTATTGCGGCATTGTTGACTTATCTGACTCTGCTACTTAGATTTTTTTTTTGTGGAGGTGCAAGTGTTAAAAGATTTTATATATGTACAAAAAATAAAAATAAAAACTGTTGCTCCACCTAAAACAAAACATAAACAATGGTTAGTACGACACTATTCTACAGTCTAATGTTATTTTCTACAATAAAGGAACATAAAGTATGTACAAATGGTGTATATACATTACACACAGCGGTGTATATACATTACACATACATTACAGACAGCACAGATTTAAAATCAACAGGGCGTGGCATATCGGGCGGAAGAGAATCATAAAGTGATGACAAATTACGCGTGCAGCTAAAACAAATGTGGTCGGGAGTGCCTTTGTCCAGTCCACACTCACAGAGAGAACTATCTCTTATTCTTATTTTGGCTAGGAAGACGGGGTTACAAGAGTGTCCAAGACGAAGTCGACATATCGTGGAACAAACAGATTTACTTATATTGTGATATTTAAAAAACCAAGGTTGAATGGGAATTAAATTTTTTATGTCTGCATAATGTTTCCCCTTTATTCTGCGTGACTGCATCCACAGTTCGTTCCAGTCTGTTGACAAATGTACCTTTGCTAACGGAATAAGATCCTGGCAATACAACTTAAATTGGCTGAGTCCACCCGACCTAGTCGCCTCTTTAGCATAATGATCAACATTTTCATTACCATGTATACCGCTGTGACTTGGAACCCAAGCCAGCACAACTTGGATATTATTAATAAAAAAATTATGGAGCAAATGTTTAATTTTTAGGATCAAGGAAAACTTTGATTTTGATTGAAATTGATTTGATGAGATTGCCTGAAGAGCACTTCTTGAGTCCGATATAATAATAGAATTGTTAGTCACTCAATTTATTACGTATGTCAATTGTCAATTGTCATACATATTTTGATTTGATTGATTATTTTCATTTAAAGGCATTAGCTACTACGCTATTAGCCATACAAAATACAATATTCGGTCTGTAATACGGAGAAATGGCGGGAAACCCCAAGGAGCGCGGCTTCGCCCCTCTAGCCCCCATCAATCAACTATCATTCTCCATTCCATCCACCCAAGGCAGTCCACCACAATATTCGCCAACCAATCACAATATATAAAGATCAAGTTTTTAAAACAAACACTATAGAAAACCACTCTGAATGGACAAAACACATAATAACAATTAATTAACGGGAAACCAAAATAATACAACCGCGCGTCCCGATGTTTCCCGCCATTTCAATTGTCATACATATTGATTATTATTATTATTTTCATTTAAAGGCATTAGCTACTACGCTATTAGCCATACAAAATACAATATTCGGTCTGTAATACGGAGAAATGGCTGGAAACCCCAAGGAGCGCAGCTTCGCCCCTCTAGCCCCCATCAATCAATTATCATTTCCCATTCCATCCACACAGAGCAATCCACCACAATATTCGCCAACCAATCACAATATATAAAGATCAAGTTTTTAAAACAAACACTATAGAAAATCACTCTGAATGGACAAAACACAAAATAACAATTAATTAACGGGAAACCAAAAGAAACACAACCGCGCACCCCGATGCTTCCCGCCATTCCTTCATCATACATATTGACAAATGACATTCTTTTTCTTCAGTCCCTAATGGAATAGGTTAAGACCAGAGGTCATGCTGCCATGTCTGTCGTGTAATATTTTACGGCCTAATATAATATACCTAAAGGTATGTGTGGACAGCATGTTATCGGATAGAGTAGTAATGTGAGCCATTAAATTCCAAAACCAGTTAGTAATTTGTCACTGACGTAATAGCAATAATTCAACCAATCTGTATGTAAGTCCCATCGAATTTGTTTTCATACAAGTTACACAATAGGGATGTTGACATTTTTCAGAAATGTTTTTAATTCATTAATAAATATCTAATGGAGTCCTATATATTGTCAACTTTTGCTTAAATACGTCTAATGTTTATAAAATTTTGCATTTTATAATGCATTTTAAATTTCGTTCTAAAACGCTAACACTTATTATAATGAAACACTTTTTTACGGATTTTATCGCGGTTTATTAAGATTTTTACAAGCCCGACGTTTCGGATACTTTACAGATTCGGAGGCCATCAGACAAGATATATCGTCAGCTTTACGACGAAGTTCTGTGCCCAAACTAAATCTTCCTCGCGAACAATACAATGCGTTATTAAACCTACGTAACAGACGGGAATTAACAATTCTTCGCGCAGATAAGGGCAATGCTACTGTAGTTATGGATACGTCAGATTACAATGATAAAATTAAACAATTATTATCGGATGAAAGTACATATAAACACGTCAAAACCGATCCAACGAACAAAGTTTTGAAAACTACTAGTGATATAATTAAAGAAAACTCCGAGACATTGAATCTGGACGTCAAATATTTAATTCCTTCATGTCCAAAACCACCAAAGCTGTATGGGTTGCCGAAAATACAGAAGGCTAATGCTCCATTACGTCCAATTGTAAGCCAGATCGATTCACCAACTTAAAGATTGGCTAAGCATGTGGCCCAAGTACTGTCACCACTGCGTGGACAAACCAGAGCACATACTCGGGATTCATACCATTTTGTTAATGAGATCAAACATCTACATCTCAGAGACAATGAAACTATGGTCAGTTTTGATGTGCAATCTCTCTTCACCTGCCTACCTGTGGAAGACTGCATAACAATAGTAAGAAGAAAGTTAAGGGAAAATGACATGCCAATGGAATATGCTGACCTTTTGGAACATTGCCTTACATCTGGCTATATGTTGTGAAGAGTTATTTCTACAAGCAAGTAGATGGAGTGGCCATGGGCTCACCAGTATCCCCTGTTGTTGCCGACATATTTATGGAGGACTTCGAGGAGACTGCTCTGCGAACTTCGCCCATAACACCCAGGTTCTACAAGCGGTATGTAGATGATACTTTCACAATATTACCATCTGACAAAGTGACCATATTCCTAGACCATCTTAATTCCATTAATTCAAAAATTCAATTCACAATGGAATTAGAAGCAAATAATTCTCTAGCCTTCTTAGATGTATTAGTGATCCGTAATCCCAACAATACCTTAAGCCATACAGTGTATAGGAAGCATACTCATACGGATAAGTACCTAAACGGCGAATCTCACCACCATCCAACACAGTTAGCTACCGTGGGTAAATCTTTGTTTCAGAGAGCACAAGGGATCTGTGATGAGCAACACCTGGCAACCGAGCTTCAACACGTTAAGCAAGTACTGCGAGACAACAAGCTTCGGGTGCCGCGTCTTCATCACCGTGACCGCGTGAAAGCAGCCACTGTAGAGCGAGTACTTGCTGTGCTACCATTTATGAAAGGAGTCACTGACAAGATTGACTATATCCTAAAGCGAGCTTCCATCAAAACCTTTTTCAAGCCGCCAAAAAAGATAGGTCAATTCTTACCATCTGTCAAGTGTCATATACCCTTACAATATGCAGGAGTATACAAGCTTGATTGCGACTGTGGTCTCTCTTATATAGGCCAAACAAAAAGATCTATTAAAACTCGCGTCAAAGAACATATAGCTGATTTAAAACACCGTCGCTACACTAAGTCTGCCATCTGTGAACATAGTCTTGACAAAGCTCGCCATTATATCAGATTTGATAAACCACAAGTCCTCGCAAAAGAACACCGATTCCAACCAAGGATGATCCGTGAGGCTATTGAAATTAAAAAACATCCTAATTTCAATAGAGAAGATGGCTGGCTCTTACCACTTGCTTGGGATCCCATTATTAATATTATCAAATCAAAATCCAAGCATAATATGTCACAGATTAAAGATACAGTTAGCACTTTCTGCGTAGATAGGACTAACCAAAATATTGATGTATCATAGGGTAGTTTCGAATAACTTTGTAACATTAGGACGTATGACACCTCAGTCCTCCCGTGACCATGGTTGCTGTAAAGTATCCGAAACGTCGGGCTTGTAAAAATCTTAAATAAACCGCGATAAAATCCGTAAAAAAGTGTTTCATTATAATGAGTGAAATTCGCGTAAACATTAGAAAACAATACGCTAACACTTGTCACGTGACGTCATATGTTGTTAAACATCGTAAAAGTGATAAAATGTTGTCGTTAATAAAAAATGGCTTCTAAGTTTTATAAGTGTTGCACGGTGCCTATGTGTGTGTACACTGTCAAAACGCCTGAAAATTTGTTTTTACAGTATGTACTGCGTACGGAAAATGGTGTATAAAAGTACGTCAACATTCTTCCGCTTCCGCTAAATAGGAACAGGCGACGTCATTTCCGTTTATTATCACGTGACCTATTTTAAATTTTGTTACATTTTATTTATAAAATATTAATTAATCATATAAAAATAAGGGAAAATATTGTATTTTTTCAGAATTCTATCATCTAAACTACCAATTAACATCAAAATTATATTTTTAAATGAATACTTTCAACATCCCTATATTACCACTCTATTCCGGTTATTCGATGTTTTTCATACTTATCTCGACAAATCTCCGTTATTTCGGTTGAATTTACTTTATCATCATGAGGGCCGGCCCTCATCACTCGGCACACCCACGCGTGGTACCCGTGGGCATTTTCACTTTAAATGGCGCAGGCTGTTTTTTGGCTGTCCTATGAGAACAAACAAATGAAAATAATATTTCGACACAGATTTTTAAAGCAAAATCTTATTACACAAAAGGTATTTTTAAAAATCTGTATGAATTTGATTTATTGCTCCTGAAAGAATTCATTTTCGATTTTATATTAATTAAAAACGTTTCAAAAATGTGAAAAATTATGCTGTCCCAACGACAATTTGCCTCCTTGCATTAGATTTTTTGGAAGTTTTTTGTATGGTGGCGAGTGTAACGACCATTTACTTTTATTATTAATAGTTAATTAATACATTTAAACAAAATATTTTAGCTCATTTAGTAAACAAAATAATATGATAAATTAATTAAAACCTTGTCCTACGAATTCGCGACTACCGGACATGTCTACATAGTCACGCGTTTTTTATTACTAAAATACCCATGTATAGGCAAAATTTTGTTTTTATGGCAGTCCTAAGTACAAATGTCAAATTATGAAACGTCATTTTGAAATCTGTTATTAAAGGTATCCAGCGGGTACAGCATAATCTCGTCGCAAAAATTTTGGCTAAGAAAAATCTACTGAAAGAAAAGAAAATAAAAAAAATAAGAAAAATCGCTGCATATAGCTTAAACCCTGCTGAAAGCATATACTTAGATTTTGGGGCTTCTAATTATTTTTTTGAGTATTTTAATCTGATATCTGAATTGATCTAGTACATTATTCGTCACGTCCTGTTAGCAACCGTTACTATAGGACGGACAAAGATGTTACGGAACAGACGTGTAAAGCTTAGTACTCATTTCAACTAAACGGAATTTAAATAAAGGATTCCATAAAATTTTTATTATAATAAATGAATTCATTTTTAAGAGTTTAGGTCATAATTCGACGTAAGAGCAGTTGCATTCGTTAATTTTTGTCTGATAATCAGCTGTTGTAGTGTTAAGGCTGTTGCTTAGTAGGTAATTGTACACGTAGGTACAATTACCTACTAAGCTACAGCTTACTTAATCTTTACATAAACAATAATGTACTAATTATTCGTTCCAATATTTTAGATAATAATAGCGTTAACATCTGCTGAAAGACCCATTAAGCGGTATCTAGATAAAGTAAAAGCAACCCTGGGAAGCCTGAAGAAAGAAGGTATCTAAAATGAATCAAGAGGAGAGCACTCATTAGATCAATAAAAATAAAATCAAATCATTTATTTCGGGATTAACAAATGCCCATAGAGTGTTAGTAACAATCAAACAATATTATAATCAATATACTGTACGACTTTAAACTGACAGTGAATCCTATTCTTAATATGTCTGTTGCGTCACGTCATATGTCCATTTAGGGATTGTCTCAAAATATTTTTTTATATTTCTTTATAAATCTGTAAATTATTTAAGCTAAGTATTATTATTTATATGCTATAAATAAAGAAAAATAAACAACAATTAATATTTTATTTCAGTCATAATATTCCTTGACTAATTAAAATATTAATACGAAAAATAAAACTTGCATTTGGACGAAATATTACGATACTGACCAAATTGGTGTATTTTTATCGAAAATAATTTTATTATGTCCAAGTATTAATATTTAGTTTCATTGATTGATACAGTGGAAGCTTATTTGGAGTATTTTTATCGTTTTATTTCCAACAGTTGAATTTTTATCGAGGTTTGATTTTTGTTACTAACAAGACATTTTTTTCCTAATCTACTAAGAAAAAATGATTTAAGAGATAAAATATACGTATCAGCTCGTTACTTTTATATATAATTCATGAAATATAACTTTTTTTACAATAATACAAAGTTTTTAAGTCCTAAATCGATAATGAATTTTTAAAAGCTGTTTTTATAACCTGCGTCATTTAAAACAAAAATGCTCCCGTACAATCTAACGGTAGCATAGTGCTACCGCTGTTTGCGCGGTCTGAGTTGGCGTCTACTGGTATCGGATTCGAACCTAAGCTTTCGTGGTCGATCCGGATTGATGTGGTTGCCATATGAATGGGTCGACATCACTTACGAGACCGAGGCCCAAGCGGTGTGCGTAATGCGTATGTACCTGCACCGTGTGTTGTACTATTGTGTGTGTTTTGACGATCGCGCCGCGCTTTTGCGTCGCGCATTAGAAGCTGAGCTTTGATTATATATACGTCAAGATTGCTAGTCCTACACCTTAGCACGGCTCAAATACATTGAAACAGTTCAAATACTATAAATTTATAGTATTCGCAGCGAACCGCTGCCAGTGCCCACAGAGTACCTTATTATAACTGCCAGTGCCTTTAGCGCGCTATCGAGTGCAGACGTATTTATTGCTCCCGGATTTTTAATTATTAAGACGTTTTGTACTGTGAAATCTTGCAAAAACTATGTCCAAAAAAAGAATAAGGATAAGAAGATTACATTTCATCACTAAGTATTTTGTTTCTATATGTGCAAGTCACTTATTTTCAATTTAACAAAATATAGTTTTCATAAGAGCGTCATGACCGTTGTTTTTGTCAGTGTTGCCATTATAATTGTATTATATTTCCCTGTGTCGGTTGTGTTAAATATTATATAAATTTTAATAAGTCTTATAATTTGAATATTAGGCTCTGTAGTATAAAAACTAGTCTGACTTGCACTTGGTCGATTTTTTTCCCAATCTGACCAAATACTGTATGTGTCCTTTTATAAATATAGCGCTTGTCCCATTTTGATTAAATAAGGTATGCAGTAGATTCTAAATGGTTCGAAATCCTTAGGAATTACTCGGACGAATATTTATATTTTAAAGCATTAGCCATGGTCAGTAATCGATGAAAGTAAATTGTGACTTGGAACAGTAGGATTGAATATCCGAAACTCAAAACAACGGGGCGTAGATTATTTTTATAATTCAAGGGACATGTTTTAAGGATATTTGTTAATTATTAATATTCATATTTTTAGATTTCCTAAAGATCCAGTACTCGTCGATCGTTGGAGAGTTTGGCTGGGAGGTGTTAATGCATCCGCCGTATAGTCCTGACCTTGCACCTTCAGATTTTCACCTGTTAGCAGTTTATCAGTTAGTAGCAGTGATATTCCGGGATTATAGATACTTTTAATTTTATATTATTACTAATCTGTCAATACTGTTTAGCATTCTCTCACTCCTATGGTGCATTCTCATAGACGAATTAGTATCAAAGATAAACGCCATGCACATTTACATACAGGCGTACTCAGATGATGGTCTAATTCTGGTCACAGGTAAAGTTCTGAACGTGACCAGAGACATCATGAAGCGAGGAATCGACACAGCGCTACGATGGTGCAGGGATAAAGGGCTAAACCTGAACCCAGCAAAAACCAAGCTAGTGTTATTCACAAACAAGAGGAAGATTGATAGCATGATTCCATTGAGAATCGATAACGAAAATCTAGAGGTAGTCAATGAAATAAAATATCTGGGAGTAATCCTAGATAGAAATCTGAACTACAAAGCCCACGTTAAAGAGATCTGCACAAAATCCAAATGTGCCCTTGTGCAATGCAGGAGAGCGGTAGGTAGAACCTGGGGCATGAAACCAAATGTGGTTCATTGGATCTACAAGGCCATAGTACTACCAAGAATTCTACATGGAGCCTTAGTGTGGTGGCACAAGGCACAATTAGGAACGAACAGGAAAGAATTCACAAAAGTACAGAGACTAGCCAGCATCATGATATCGAGCGCCATGAAAACAACACTAACGGCGGCTCTAGAGATGATACTCGGCCTCAACCCAGTTGATCTCACGATCAAAAAGAAAGCGACTGAACAATGGTTCAAGCTTAAGAGCAACAAATTATGGAAGGGAGGGCACTATGACAAAGGTCACGCCGAAATAGCAAAACAGTACGAAGAAAATCTATCCATGATTTTATCAAACAATGATTTGATAAAGAAGGAGAGAATCTTCGACAAGAAATACAGGATAAGCATAGGCTCGAGAGATAACTGGAACATTAACATCGACCACCCAAAAACAACGATGGTCGGCTACACAGATGGATCCAGGAAGGAATCGACAAAGTTATCAGGGGCTGGCGTATATATTAGCCATCCAACTGAAATGAAAGCATCGTTTAATCTAGGCAGATTCTCCAGCGTATTCCAAGCGGAGATATTCGCAATACGAGAATGCGCCAACATGATTAAACAAAATATCACTAGCGCACAGAGGATTGAGAAGGCAGTCATATACAGTGACAGTCAAGCGGCATTGAAGGCCCTCAACAAGAGGGAGACTACCTCAGCACTGGTCAAAGAATGCAAAAACACCCTGCAAGATCTAGCAGACCAGACTGAGATAGAAGTTGCCTGGGTACCTGGACATGAGGGAAATGCGGGCAATGAAGAAGCAGACAGACTGGCGAGAGAAGGTGCCGATGAGACGTTCATAGGCCCTGAGCCGAGACTGCCAATAGCACACAGGATAACAAAAAATGTTATAACCCTGAGAATAAACAAAGAAACAAACCAGAGATGGAATGACACGAAGAGCTGTAGACAGTCGAAATTCTTCATCTCGACGCTTGACAGCAAGAAGACTAAAGAGTTGCTCAAACTCAATAGGAGCAACATTAGAACAGTTGTGGGAATATTGACGGGACACTGCCCACTCAACAGACACCTGTCAATAATGAAGCTAGCAGAGGACCCTCTATGTCCTAAGTGCAAAGAGAAAGAAGAGACCAGTCTGCACTTCATAACGGAATGCCCAGCATATGCATACGCAAGATGGGAGCTGTTTGGAGCGGACGAGCTGAAGAAGGAAGATTTAGCATATCTAACCATAAGGCAGCTAAGTAGTTTTTGTAGATCAACACGTAGGTTTGAGGGGGTGACACCAGAGGGGCAAATGATAACCCGTCCCCGCATCTAATCCCAGAGGCGAGCCTGGGGAATTGGGTGAAATGGTCCCGTTAATGAGGACTGATCACCCGTCTGGCCTTGCTGGTGTCCCCACCCTTAAATAATAATAATAATAATAATACTGTTTAGCATAAGAGTAATCTATGTAGAATGTCCATAAATCTGTTCGTTAAAGTAATAAATACATTTGAATTAATGAGTGCAAATAAATTGTAGATTTCATTTCATTCCTTCTTTATATAATGTTATCACGATAAACTTATCATCCGTAAACCGACTTTACAGACAGCCGGTTTTTGAATAAACCATTCATACCATAACTATATTTTATTTTATTCACCACCAGACCTCTGCGCCATGACCGTCTGGTGTAGCGGAACTGGTCACTTTATGCAGTGGTTCACGCGCGGTTTCAAATCCCACCAAAGACAGCCAATGTGTACAATCCTATTCTACTAATATTATAAACGAGAATGTTTGTGGGGATATTTAGATGTTTTTGACTCAATCACGAGTAAACGACTAGACGGATTTTGATAAAAAGTTGTGTGCATATCAGGTAGGTCTGAGAATCGGCCAACATATATTTTTCGTACACATGCGCACGAAATTTCATAAAAATCGGTCCAGCCGTTTCGGAGGAGTTTGGCAATAAACACCGCGACACGAGAATTTTATGTATGAGATATATTTAAATAAATGTAAATACCGGAGTCATGGATATGTTTTGATATGAATTTCTTTCAGTTATCTATTCCATAACACAAATTCTCTCGAACTTACCACGGGACTACGTCTAAGTCGTGCGAGTGACGCTTATTTTTTTTATTAAGTATCCTGTATTTTAATTAGGTATCTCTCGTCTTCATTAACATTAAAACAATACAATTCAATTCGTTTCTTTCATCTCAATTTGTGCATACAAATTTCCCTATTTTAAAAGTAAAACGTTGTAACTGGGTATCCCCGTACACGCACACAAATACAGCCGACGCGAGTGTACAACATTTCTTCACGCACACAAGGTTATAAAAGTTACGCCGTTCAAATGACATCCCTCTCAAGGCGACACGGTATCTAGACGTACAGCTTGGCAAAAAGAGTATGGAAAAAATGAGGGCGCCACTTTCACTTAGGTCTCATCATAATATGGAAAATCAGTAAGATAATGTAATCAAATCGTTAAAAAGAAATGTGAAACACTAAGCTTTACTCAAAATCTAGTATTTGTGGACCAAGTATTGTAACATCATAGGTTTCCATTTAGTAATATATTTAGTTCCACCTGTCACCACGTCATACTCTTTTTTGCCAAGCTGTGTATAATCAAAGAATCTGAGATAATTCGTCAGATAGATCGGTTAAGAATAATTGCTTTTCTACCTTTGTCTACGTTCTTGTCGTAGTTTTTCCGTTAAAACGCTAGCGCGGGACACTTTTTCAACTTTCGCCCCATATGAAATGGTTTTCCGTATTCCCCTTGTCTCTACATTTCATATCTTTGCACTTCCAATTTTTAACGCAAATTTACAGTTGGCATTACTGGTTAAATGTCAGAATTGAGATGGCAGATCTCGTTCTCGGTCATCTCGGACTATCGATAGTTTGGTCTTGGGTGTTGGTTAATGGTTTAATATTTTATTATTTGTTCTCGTAATATGTAAACCGTGAAATGTGAATAAAAATTTAATATTAGGCAGATATTTTTAATAAACTTTGAAGTGAAATATTATTTTATTTGATAATTACTGCGACAAGTTACAACATGCTATCGTTCATATCAAAGAATAAGAATGATATTATTTATTTGTTATTATTGTTGTTTAGTATATTTATCGGTCCTTTTTATAGAAATATAAAGACAATTGATTCGAAAAAATGGATTGGAACAATATTGGGCATTTTATTAATAATTACTGTTTCGGGCTACGACGCCTCTCACCCAATAATATCTGGTGCAGTAGGGATGTTCGCAGTAAAAAACACTAATATAAAGTAAGTGAAATACCAATTATATGTTTGGAAAAAAGAAATAATTCGAAGAATTATAAAAAAAATGGAGGTAAAGCCGTGACCTATAAATTCAAGGGTCTATATTAGATTCTAATTTAATTTATTGTATAAATTGACCTAGTTTTATTTAAAAGTACAGTAGAAACTCGATTATCCGGCTCAGATATCCGGATTCGCGATTATCCGGACTACTAACCGCGATCAGTTATATAAAATACAAGTCGAATTTATGCAACTATGAACATGTTGCACTGGTATTAGCCCGCTCGCTCCCGCGGGATCTCCGTGACATATGCACAAGACAACTACTACCCACACTCACTATTGAATGTATGAAGAAAAGTGGTTTCTTCATACATTCAATTATCCAGATTTTTGATTATCCGAATGCCTAACGACAACAATGAGTCCAGTTAAACGAGTTTTCACTGTATAATGAAAAAAATATAAAGAAATAAATAATAATAAAAAAATGGCGTCACAGCCGAGTGGGTAATAAGTTGTTACTAGGTCCTGACCTGATCCTAATAATTATTAATCCTTTATAAACAAGCGTTATTTGATTTACAGATATTTTTTTTTAAATAAAGGCACATGTCTGTTGTTTAAAGAAAAGGATTGTTACATTCAGCTTGATATTATAATATTTAATATTTATAGAGTCTATGTATTTTGCAGGTCCTGTCATGTGGTGGCATTTTTCTTCATGTTCAGCTACTTATTTGTTTTTCGTATTGGTGAAAAATTTGGTTTGAAATCTCATTCCGGACAAACGAATCTCATAGAAATGATCATAGTCTTGAGAGTAGTTGGGGTTGCTTTTGAAATGAACGGCTCTTGGTTGGCTGTAAATAAGAAAAACAATGAAAAGGATAAGAAGGAGAAAAAAGACCAAAGTGAAAAGAAGGATAAAGATGATGAATTTTTGGAATTAATAAATCCAAGTTTGGAAGATCTCATTCATTATTGCTTTAACTATATTGGCTTACTCACAGGTGAAAATTACTTTTAGTTATCTTGTAAACTTCTTTCTCTAAAATCTTTTGCCTACAAACCTACCGCTGTAGGCAAAAGATTTGCATTAGATACATGAGTTTGTGTGTAAGAGAAGATAATAACAATTTAGTAAGAGGTATTGCCATGCTGCTTTGCAGCCGAATTGGGCCGGTACGACCGGGGTGGTACCTCTTGGTCACATAACATAGGCGTCAAGTGATAGCTATGCAGTAGCGTTTCGTGCGGCTTGGTTGTGCGGATGTCTATGGGCAAATCAATCAAACAAATAAAAAAAAAAAACAAAATAGTACCAATACTGTATCTTTTTGAATGTCAATTGAATCTACCACCGGTTCCATGGCAAGCACACTGAGAAGAACCAGCGAAATAAACTCAGTGGTACTAATCTTTTCAAATAATATGTATTCTATAACAATTTTAACATCTTATCCTGAAATCCCTGGGAGGAACGCTTTATTCCCAGGGTGTGGTATCTTCCATTAATTTTTTTACTTAATAATATCCTTTACCAAACCAACCACTCTTTCTTTACCAACGCTCTTTAACAACATTTTTTTTTTGGGCGTTGGTAGTCACCATAAGGCTACTGCTCGGTTGCCTCCTTATGACATTAAAAAAAACATATATGTACTTTCATTAGGCTTTAATATTTCTATTTATATTATAATATAATCATGATAATTAGGATATAAGCACTAAATTTTTCATAAATGTGCGACATGCATTTGTATATGATAATTGACTGTTAAAACTTATTATCTCGACGTTCAATAAATGATTTTTGAAACAAAAGGTTATTAAGTAATTCCATTGTTATAAAGAAAAAGGAGTATTGTATGCAAATCATTTTAAATGTCAATGTGAGTGTAATCCTGTGTAAATATTCTTTATTTCATCTGTTTTAGGTCCATATTATAGATACCGCACATTCAATGATTACTTTTATCGACCCTACAGCAAATATGTAGATTATATGGGCTTCACTATCAACAACTTAAGGATTGTACCATTGTACATATCTCTATATTTGGCACTAGCGAATTTCTTCCCACTTGATGTAAGTAGATGTATCTGCCATGTTGGGTCAGCTTGTCAAAACACAAGTTACAATGTTGGCTGATTGTCTATATTCATATAAAGTGTCTATATTCTATATTCATATAAAGTTTTATATCAGTGTAAAATGCTGTTGCATTTCGTGCGTTTTGCGAGTTTCCGATGCCCCAATGGTGGGGTCACCATAAGACTTCGACTGCTTATTTGCTTCCTTATACCATAAAAAATATATTGTGAATCTTTCATTTTTATCACATAATATATAAATATTATCTTAATAACAAATAAAAACAATTGATAGACAATTTTAATAGTGTTAAAAAGTAGAGTTTTTAGTATGAAGTATAAAATAAAATAACAGAAATAAATTGCCACTTACACAATGTTTAGAAAACATACCAGGCATTGGTATAGTACCAGTTTTATTTTCCTTTAAATCAATTTTTCTACCAGGTTTGCTTCAAAAATATCATTTCAATAATTCATATTGTACATAGATAATTTGTCCCACAAAAAAAAAAAAGTTATGCAGCAAAATATGATTATGTAATAATTTTTTATAAAAAAAAGAGCAAATGGTCTGTCAGCTCACCAGCAAATTACGATACCGGAGATTTTGCACAACCGTTGTCAGCCTTTGAAAATATGAATATGCCCCTTTCCTGTAGGGCCTTAAGTTGTATTTGATATTATTTTTGCAGTACATCTTTACTGATGAGTATGCAAACAGAAACTTCCTATATAGAATTATGTACCCATGGGCGTTGTTTGCTACATTCCGGACTCGCATTTATTCTGGCATGACACTAGCAGAGTGTGTCTGTACGTCGTCGGGGTTGGGAGCTTATCCTGTTGAGGGTATGAACAGAACAGGCCACGGACCCACTGTTGGGTATATGAGATTGAAGACCATGTAAGTATATAGTAATAATGCAATATGACAAAGTATTATTAACTTTTTGTTTAACATAGGCCAGTTGGTTATTAAAACCTATTAAAAAGGGAAAGGTTAAAAGACCCATACCAAGGACTTCGTCAGAAATTAAATTATAAAGTCAGTAAGCGAATTTCACACCTTTATTTGTCTATTTACGATTCATAAAATCCAGTATGGTTGTCGTTAAGTAAAAACAGTTGCTAATTTTGTAGTTGCTAGTTGCTTGTAAGTAATAAACATTGAAAAAATTGCGGAAATAATAATACTGTTTGTATTATATTAACTTATCAACGAAATGTGAAATAGGTTATTATGGTTGTCTTAGAATAATTACACTATAGAAACCAAGTCCGCGCGCCCATTTTGAAGCACCTTTTTTGGAGCTATCATGGCTCCAAACGCCGAGCCTCTTCGTAGTCTTCAATGTCAAAGCGAGCCACACGTGTCTCGAGAAAAAAAATAATTATAACGATTTGTGCAGTTGATTTGTATAACAATACATATGAAAAACAAAATAATGTAATATCTCAGATTAATAAACAAAGGCAGATGGATTGTACGCAACAAACAGTGTGAAGCCACTTTTTATTAATGTGTGCGTGGCGACTAGAAACAGCGCTGTAGGGACACAGCATCTATGTGTGTGTAATGATACCAGAAACAGAAAAAACTCCATGTATTTTTTTTATCTTTTTACGACATTGGGATCTAAAGTTTTATTTTGATAGATGAATTTGTTACTAAATGAATACAAATTTAGGTTAGTATTTGGATTGAATAATTGTTTAATTAACTTGTTTATTAAACACCTAAATATTCGCCATAGAGTGAAGTTGAAGGGGTCGTGTGTTTTATTAAATTAAAAGAGGCTTCGTTAAAATAACAGAAGAAAAAAAAACAGATTTTTATAACTAGCGGGTTTTAATTTTTATAAAGTCGTGTTTTAATACTAGAAAAATATTTTACATGCAACCAAACATGATGAATGATGGTCTCAATGCTATCAGTGTTTTTTTTTCTTCTTAATGAACAGTTTCACATGCAGAGAAATTATGTGACATACTTAAAATGTATGTAGTTTTATTTAATACAATCATATATTGATGACACATTCAATAATAGGTATTATGTAGGTACTTAAGAACAACGTCACCGGCTGCTATGACTATCGGTTTTTTAATACCAAATACACATACATACATATGAGGAACTAAATTGTTATATGTACATATACAATAATACCGGTGGGAGGGAAGCGCTGTGCCGCGCTCCCGGCTGCATGGGTACCACCATCTTGCTTGTTCCTCCCGTGAAACAGCTTTGCTGTGTTTCGGAGAGAAGGGCAAGACAGGCAGTGTAATTACTGGAACCGAGACTTAACATCTTATGTCTCAGGCAACTGCCTGGGCTCGTTCCAGGTAAACTATAGTTTATGTTCATAGGCGACGTCGACCACTTACCATCAGGTGGCACGTTTGCCGGTTTGCCTATCCAACTAACTTAAAAAAACTCCGGCATTCGGCATTGATTACCGAATCTCATTATATAAAAGCAATTATATAAAGACAATAACAGATAAAAATACATCCCAATTCGAAATAACAATTTGCACATTATATGACAATTTATGCTTGGGAATCGAATCCACGTCCCTACATTTAACAGTCAGGCCTAGACCAACAGGTAGTTTCCCCAATTGAAGGGAATTTTCATTCGGAACATTTTGCCGAAAACTGGCAATACAGACCAATTAATGTCGAGGTTTTGTGTTTCGAGACAATCGAAAAATTATTGGGTGAATAAATAATAAAATCAATTAATTATTTTATAGATATTTGTGAAATGATATTCCATCCTCTTTTTTTAATTTTTTGAAACAATATTTACAATGTATAATAACACAAGACGGCATTTTTTGACACAAAATAATGAATCACTCGAGACGTTTAAACAGTGCGACGCTATCTTTAGCACTGCTGCGAAATTGTATTCGCTTTTCAATTTGTATTCGCTTTAGTGGCTTCACTCGCATGATCGGCGCGCTCCATCTGCCTTTTGTTTATTAATCTGAGTGTAATATAATCACTTTTTAGAGGACATCTTTCAATATTTCGTAGTATCTTGTATTTAATTAGTTTTAAATCAAAACGTTTTAATTCAATGCTCAGTGTTGCTCGGTTGGGAAAATATTTTCACTGACTTTTTTCCCCCCACAGATTAACTATTTTAAAACAGTTGCTAATTACTGTTATTATTTTCTTTTATTCGTCTCATATAAATAAACATTCTTGTAAGTAACAATTTTAAATTATCAGGCCCATACTTTAACACACATTATTATGGCTTTCAACGGAATCGTTCAGCTGGTGATCTTCTAATATTCCTAACGCATCGATGGGCGGAGGCAGTTGAGAGCAAGGGGGAAGCACTGGCGGTTAGTTTGGACATAGCGAAGGCCTTTGATAGGGTGTGGCATAAAGCACTTCTAGCGAAGCTACCATCATATGGGTTTCCCGAGAAATTATGTAAGTGGATCACCAGTTTTTTAGCAGACAGGAGCATCAAGGTCGTTGTCGACGGTACATGCTCGGACCTCAAGTCTGTTAATGCTGGTGTTCCGCAAGGCTGTGTACTATCTCCAACCCTGTTTCTTCTGGATATCAATGATATGCTGCAAACCAGCGGCATTCATTGTTATGCGGATGACAGCACTGGAGATGCCTTATACACTGGCCGCTCTAATATTTCTCAGGAACAAGTCGATGAGTGTCGGAACAAACTTGTGTCTGAAATCGAGTCTCTGTTGACCAAAGTCTCGGAATGGGGACGACTTAACCTGGTCCAATTTAACCCCAACAAGACACAAGTTTGCGCGTTTACCGCCAAAAAATCACCCTTCGTCGTTCCTCTACGATTTGAAGGCACTCCCCTAACTGCCGCAGCCAGCATTGGGATACTTGGCGTCGACATATCGAGAGATGTGCAGTTTCGTGGTCATTTGGAAGGAAAGGCTAAACTAGCCTCTAAGAAACTTGGCGTGCTCAATAGGGCGAAGCAGTATTTCATGCCTTCACACCGCCTTCAATTATACAAGGCGCAGATCCGGCCTCACATGGAATACTGCTCTCACCTCTGGGCTGGAGCGCCCCAATATCAGCTCCTTCCATTTGACCGCGTCCAACGCCGGGCGGCTCGAATCGTCGATGATAATGTGATCTCCAATCGGCTTGATCCCTTGGCGCTGCGTAGAGATGTCGGATCGCTCTGCATCTTCTACCGCATCTACCACGGGGAGTGTTCTGAGGAATTGTTCGGATTAATACCTGCGGCAGAATTCCACCACCGGACATCGCGTAAGAATTCCAAATTTCACCACACCATCTTGATGTCCGGAAATCCACAACATCTAGATTTTTACGGCATTTCCTGCCTCGCACTACAAATATATGGAATCAGCTGCCACCTATGGTGTTTCCGAACCGATACGACTTAGGGACCTTCAAGAAAAGAGCATACTCACATCTAAAAGGCCGGCAACGCACCTGCTGATCTCCTGGTATAGCGGGTGTCTGTGGATGTCGCTATTCACTTACCATCAGGTGAACCGACTGTCCGTTTGCCCCCTCTTCTATAAAAAAAAAACAAAAAAAAAACACAACTATTTATGTATTAATTATTATTTCTATGACAAATTATTATCAGCGGCCTATTCCCGTTTTCGGGAAAACTTCACCACTACTGGCAACATTGAATCGATTTAGTGCTTCATTTTTGACAGAGCGCTTGTATGAAGACTATATAGACTATAGTGTAATTATTCTAAGGTCTAATTACAATGAAACAAATTTTACGGATTATATCAGAGCTTAAGAATTAAGATTTTGAAATTCCCGCCATTTCGGAAATGTTATTTTTTTAAACAGGTCCGATAGAGAGGCAAAAGTCACCAAGTACGACTTTAAAACGGTCGAGTCGATGGACGTTTGGGGGTGTGAGACGACGGTCACGCTGCGAGACTCCATGAAGGTCTGGAACAAGGCTGTCCAGTATTGGGTCGCCATGGTCGTGTACAAGCGATTCCCTATTGTGCCACTCAAGTAAGGTGTTTTTATATATTTTCAGAAAAAAAAAATATTTTTTTTTAAAAATAACATGATAATAACATTCCGATAAAAATAATAATAGCCTTTTTAGTATTGTTGTAATCGCAATATTATCTGTTTGCCTGTAATAAAATAACCTTTTACCCCACAAGTAAAAGGAGAAATAAACGCTTTTTATTTCGAGCTCATTAGCTAGGCATTCATAGTCAATCATCATCATCATCAGCATCTATTCGTCCACTGCATCGTAGACAATGTTGAAATATAATTGTAAAAATAGCCATGTTAGACAATAAAAATGAATAATTTTCAGGATCCACGCCGCACTCTTCGTATCGGTGATCTGGCACGGCTTCCACGCGGGCTACTTCTTCTGCATCTACTTCTGCCCATTCTACTTGATGGCCGAGGATATATTCTACAAATTGTACTACAAGGATGCTACTGGAAAGGTACTGTATTTTAAAATGTGTATGTAACTTTGTCAGTTGATACTTGGTGCCTCTGTCTCTATCCCCAGGTCTATCGAATCAATCTATCGAAACCTAATCAAGGTTTCGATAAATTTTGAAGAGATCAAATACAAAATACATAATTACGTTATTTCTTCAAAATAATTATCAAAAAAGGGTGTGATACTCTACTAAATGTAAGATATCTCATTAGAATTCATATCCAATATGTCGCAAGTAGGTGTTATTTGTGTGGAGATAAAACGATAAAGTATACAGAATGAATGTATATGAAATATTGTACAAATAAAATACTATAACAATATTATTATTATTTATAAGACGTTATCACATCAAAAACATATATGTTTTTGTATATAAATCAATGAACGCCGTCTGCACACACGAAAAAGTGTCACAAAAAAAAAATTTAAAACACCGTCGCTACACTAAGTCTGCCATCTGTGAACATAGTCTTGACAAAGCTCGCCATTATATCAGATTTGATAAACCACAAGTCCACGCAAAAGAACACCGATTCCAACCAAGGATGATCCGCGAGGCTATTGAAATTAAAAAACATCCTAATTTCAATAGAGAAGATGGCTGGCTCTTACCACCTGCTTGGGATCCCATTATTAATATTATCAAATCAAAATCCAAGCATAATATGTCACAGATTAAAGATACAGTTAGCACTTTCTGCGTAGATAGGACTAACCAAAATATTGATGTATCATAGGGTAGTTTCGAATAACTTTTTTAACATTAGGACATATGACACCTCAGTCCTCCCGTGACCATGGTTGCTGTAAAGTATCCGAAACGTCGGGCTTGTAAAAATCTTAATAAACCGCGATAAAATCCGTAAAAAAGTGTTTCATTATAATGAGTGAAATTCCCGTAAACATTAGAAAGCATTATGACGTTATCACGTAAAATTCGTCGTAAATTAACTTTACACACAACAGGTATGTTTTTTATCATAGATACAAATGATTTGCAATTGATATATTTTATTTTATTACTTTAGAAAACTTACAGCTAGTATACTTACTTGTAAATACAGTATGTTCAAAGTTCAACGTAACGTACATTGATCTTTACGCATACATTATAAATTAGTAGATATAGACAAAACAAACGACGAAAATTAGTATAGACAAATCGGCATACCATCCATGATGAGTGGTTAACGTCGCCCATGAACATATGTATGGAAAAAGCCTAACAGGGTTCAGGGGTGACTAGAATTGTGTCTAATTTTGCATATACTATATAGTATATTAAGGAAGAAATAAGCAAGATGCTTTAATGGTATATTATATCGATCCACTGTATTTTATCCACTGGTGAACGTAGGCTCGTGAACGCCAAGACTCTCCGCTACTTAAATTTTAACCAGAAACACACTTGACTGAGGGCTAATGTGCCAATATGGTTCTGGACTGGCTCCGTTTGGGATGCATCGTTTGACCAATGCATCAACTTGATGGGTCGATTTCAATGCCAGCCCTAGTTGGGCTCGTATTTCACCATCGACCCTTACATTGTCGACGACGGTATCGAGACATAGTCATCTATGCGCTAGCTCAATGCGGTTCCCCACCATGGTTCAGGCCTTGACGTGGCTCAGTAGCCTAGAGTGAGCCCAGCACCTTGGGCGAAGCTAATTCAGCCGAGGGGGCTCTTTGTACCCCTCTTATAATAAGAGGGGACAAAAGAGCAGGGGCAAGGGGCGAGGACAGGAACCTCACACCATTGTACTGTCCCGACGTTGAGAGGGGCTGTTCTGTGGTGCGGGACAATCTCTGTGGAGGTGGCGTTGGTCTCCTGAGGGACTGACTAGCTGTCGAGGTGCCCTGTTTGCTCATTAGATCCGAGGCACCTCACCAAAGGCGGCATTAGTGGCACTCGCCGGGTTTTAGTGGGTAGAGCTGCGTCCACTTACCATCTTTCGGGCGCAGCGAGTCCCCATACTTTTTTACATACTCGCCTGGGGAGACCCACTCCTCTGCGGGATGCCTCAGAGCATTTCCCGACGTTGATGAACTTCAAACTAATTTCATCAGCCTCACGATGTTTTCCTTTGTATATATTTTCCTTTGAATATTCTCATGGGCACGGGGAAATTTAGAACAATCAATATCAAACCCAGACCGCTCACTCAAGACTCCCACACCCATTGGACCATCGTACCTACGTATTAATGTCTATTTTATTTCAGAAAAAGAAGGTGATTGGCTTCATAATGTGGTTCCTTCGCTCCCACTCGGAGTCGTACCAGGCGGCTGCGTTTTTGCTCCTCTCATTTGATCGCATCTGGCTATATTACTCTTCTTTGTACCACTACTGGTACGGGGTATGGCTGGTCTTTCTAATCGTTGGACTGATTCTGCAAAAACTTCACAGGGCCTAAGTTATCAAAAATAAGGATTTGAAAAACCAATTTTTTTGTTATTTTAGTTACTAAATTTTAGAAATGAAAATATTTTTTTTACTCTCTTTTACATTTTATATGATTTTTTTTTATACTGTAATTTAATCGTTTTTTTTTATTGAGTCATGTTGTTAGTTTTAAATATTTTTGTTGACAAACATATCATTTTTTAATTATTATAAAAAAAAATTATAAGTTATTCTATTAATATCAATATTAATTTATTATTTTAGAACGGTTTATGAAATCCTATGGTTTAGTTACAAAGGTTACAGATATACCATATTTGTGTTGTATTTCAATACAATTGGAATCACGACTGTTAACTTATTTTAAAATATTATAACATTTTTTTTTACTTGATATTACAAGACAATTATTTAAAGTAAATCTATACGAATGTCCAAAATAATGAAAAGTGCAATGTAATTAAGTTTTAATGATACATAATATTCTTATACTTTGTGAATCCATATACATAATAAGCTACATAATCAATTTTTAGATGATAGTCTTATACCGGGTGTATTTGGAACGCTTGCGAAGATTAAACCCTAATAATATACTATTTATATACAATATAATGCGTATAACCATTTATCTCAGAAACGTTTTTTAAAGAAAATTTTAGGACTTATATACACTATGCACTCATGCTAACCGCGAGACGCGCGACTAGCGGGCGCACTGAAGACGCGCGCGGTGCGGGAGTTCGTTAACCTCGTGCATGCGGCGAACGCTATCAGCTGATTTAGTCCACCAATTACATTGCTGTTTTTTCAAAAAACCATTATTTTAAAGCATTATTTTAGTGGATTATACAAAAAATAAAAAAGGCAACCAAAAAAAAAGAAAACGCGTTTTTTTTTACTTGTATTATGTCAGGCTATGCCAACACTATCATACCTCTTCGTTTTCGCAAGCGTTCCAAATACACCCGGTATACACTTATATATAAAACACTTTGTACAAGTTTTGTTTGATTCATGTACGAGGCAATTTTTTGTTTTTAGCCATTGGTGGGTTCATTTCCACACTATGTATTTAGAGGAATATTTCATCATTACCAGCAACATCCGTACACTAGATGGCCTCCTTCAATGAACGCCAAGAATGTTACTAATAAAGAATATAATTACCTACATATCTCAATGTCTATACCACCCGGTATAGGAATTCGGGATTTGATTTCGTGATCTATGCTCATAATCTGACTATCCGATGACAATATTATAAACGAAAATACGAGGGGCGATCAAAAAGTAATGATAATGAGTATAATAAAACAACGATTCTAATTTAAATTTAATTTATTTTTCTACGTAGTCTCCTAACAAGTCGATACATTTAGTCCAACGTTTCTCTAAACCTAAAATACCCTTTAAAAAAAATCTTTATCAGAGCTCTCCCAAAATGCCTCTACAGCAGCCATCACCTCGCTATCATCGTCAAATTTCTTGCCCCTGAGGTGTTCCTTGAGCCGAGGAAAAAGTCGCTGGGGGCTAAATCTGGAGAATAGGGCGGGTGTTCGACCAGTTCGAAGCCCACTTCTCGAATGGCAGCCATCGCAACTTCGGCTTTGTGTGCAGGAGCGTTGTCCTGATGAAACAGGACTTTCGCTCGGAGTTTGCCGCGTCTTTTTTCCTTTATGGCTTCTCGCAGTCGTCTTATTTGATCAGCGTAGTAGGAGCCCGTTATAGTAGCTCCCTTTTCCAGGTAATCAACCATTATGATTCCCTCAGCATCCTAGAAAACGGACGCCATAACCTTGCCCGCCGAGCTTGAAACTCTGAACTTCTTCGGCGTCGGTGAGGATGGCCTTTTCCAAGTCATCGATTGTTGTTTGGCCTCAGGATCAAAATGATGAATCCATGTTTCGTCCATGGTCACAAATCGAGACAAAAAATTTTCTTTGTCAGCCTGGAACTTTGCAAGATTGGCTCTTGAAATGTCAACTCGCTTTTGCTTTTGTTCGTCCGTTAACATTCGCGGTACCCAACGAGCGGAGCTTTTTCATATTCATTTTGCTGGTCAAAATGCTTTGAATCCTGCCATATGAGATCCCTGTGACCTCAGCTAAATGTCTGACGGTTACTCTTCGGTCTGCTAATACGATTTCTTCGACTTTTTTCACGTTTTCCTCAGTGAGGGACGAGGTTGGGCGTCCCTCGCGATGTTCATCTTCTGTGGACGTTCTACCCAGCTTAAACTCTTTGCACCACCGTGCCACCGTAGAATATGGAGGAGCAGAGTCCCCTAATGTCTCCACCAAATCAGCGTGTATCTCTTTCGTAGACATTTTTTTCAAACAGAGGTACTTGATGACGCATCTCACTTCGTGTTTCTCCATTTTCGTGTTGTCGCTCCGACTGCTGGTATTCAAATGAATGTAGCTACTGCAAATGACGTCCTATTTATACATTTTTTTAGCTGGGAAGTCGTGAGGGACTGAGGAAGTGAAAAACATTTTTTTTGGATTTTTATCTTCTTTAAAAATACCTGTTTATCATTACTTTTTGATCGCCCCTAGTAGTATAACTATTTAGCTTTTTACACATTTCTTTCTCTTACTATTCGTTTTGGATATTTTACCATGGTTACTGGAGGACCATTACAAAATCAGAGTACGGTGTTTCATTATAATGAGTAAATTCCCGTACACATTTAACAATATGGGAACACTGTTTTATAGACCAGGACATGAGCCCAACAATTGCTTTTATATTAGCATACAAAATGACATGTATTTATACTTTTTTGTTTATTTCGATGTAATGTATGTGTTTAGATACAAGTTAGTAATAGGAACAATGTAGAAAGAGACTGTACGGATGGAAATAGTGGGTATTTTATTGTATTAAATACAATAAGGTATTTCTATAAATGACGAAGTTATGATACTTTTCCCGTCCGCTTTAAAACTTTAGGCACGCGGACTCTGACGTCGCAAGTCTCGCCCACGGGCCGCGACTCGCTCTTTCGAGTAGTAGCGCCTTACGCATACCGTTGACCCGGCAAGATTTGTGACGTCACAGAGCAAAAGCTAAATGTCATAGTTTTGTAAAAAATATAAACTTCCTTCTTTGAATGTTGTCTTTTCGAAAATGGGGCCGTTCATAAAATACGTGACACTAAAATCTGCTTTTTTTACCCCCTCTCCCCATTGTCACACTGTGTCACACTTTCTGTGACCTCCCCCGCAGAAATATTTCGTCACAAAAACTAAGACCCCCCCCCTGCTGAGTATGATAAATTCTAAATGATAGTACACAAATTCTGAAAATTAAAAATATTTATTTAGTTATTATAATAAAATTTAAATAAATTAATAAATATCTTTCATATTATGAAAGATTTGTTAAACGAACATATAAATACTAAATAATATTTCTATTATTCAGAAGTCCAAGGATTTTCTAAATGGGCCGAAATATCTACAATCGGTATTGCACCACCTTCTTCTTCATCTTCAAAACTACCGTCCACTTCATCGTCATCTAACCATTCTGCATTATCCGTACCATCGTTTTCATCTCCTATTATGCATAACAGCTCTCGACCTCGCCGAGCTGCGATACGAGTTGGTTGTACGAGCCGAACTACTTCAACCTTTCTTTTTTGTTTTGGATGTAAATTTTTTAAATGCTGTAGTAAGGTTTTGTTAGATGTGTGATATAGGCCACATTCTTCACATGTTTTACTCGCCAATTTATCGTGGACTGACGGACAAAACCAATCGTAAGGAATTTGTTTAAAATCCGGGGCTGAATTCAGGCTGAAGTTTCACAGCAAGACGAGCAAATAGGTAAAGATATGTGCCATCATCAGAATTCACTTGCGAGTTTGTTGTAATTTAATTGGTGGAGGCAAAAATTCGTTTAGAAGTTGGAAGTACTCTATCAAATATTGGAAAAACAAAGAAATCAGTTGTGACGGATCGCAACGCCGCACTATGGAAAATGGTAGAACAACGGCATATCAAAAATCGTTTTTACTAATGTTGTTATTGACGAACTTTTAAAAGTTTATTGAATAGTATAAGAGTGGAACTTTAATATAATGTATTAAGTTTGCATGATTTTCATTTGGAACATGTTTTTTTTTTAATTCCGCAAAGTAAGTATGTTAAAGAATGTCTATTTCAGATCTGTTCGCTTCAATTTTTTAAATGAATTTCTTTCAAAAATTTGTGGGAATAGTTATAAAGTGTAATACATTTTTAGAAAGCCCATGGTATGTAGATTTTAACGCAAATATAAAATAGTAGGTTTTATGATTATATTTATATTTTAAAAAGATTTACAGTAAGTGAGGGGAAAAAAGACAGTTATTTAACTTCGTCGAGACTTTTGACAGTTGCCGACGTCTCCCGGTGCTTTACATTTGATTTTGTTTTGTAGTGTAGATATTCAAGAATAACATTTATTAAAATCAGCTGCGGATACTTGCGGTTTCGGAAGCTATCGCTAAAAGTATGATGCAAGTCAGGAAACAGAAAATCTTTATCTATTGTGGTTTCTAATGTTAAACTGTTTAATTGATTAGTTTGCAGTTATTTATTGATAACAGGGCGGTTTATCTTCATTTTGCACTCATTTCTTGGTATAATTTTAATCAAAAAAATGCACTATCCTTAATTACTAAATAATATATAAAGGGCGGTTTCCTTAAATATAGCTATTACAAATTCGTAATAAAACTAAACAGACGTTTGACTGTTACATATAATCGCTGAATTTCAAAATGACTTTTATTTTCAAGTGTTCTAAGCGTGAATTTTCAAAATTACATTCATACATCGAAGGAGGAAAACATTTGAAGCTCTATCAAAAAGTTTTAAAATAAAACTGTCACGTTCCCGAAGACAAGATATGTTTTGTTATCAGTGATATTCAAAGGAATCATATTCTTCCCTTTATGGGCAGAAGCAGCGAGGAAAAAGGAAATTCATAAAAAGGTCATTTTAACACAGTTTTAAAAAGAACCGCAATTGGTTGGATTCAGAATATTTGGTAACTTTACCGAACTCGGAAGAAGTAACACCTGACTTCACGCCATCTACTTCTTCTGGGAAACACTGAAGACCCTGTGCCTCTTAAAGGGACTCGCCAGAATGAGCTAAAAAAAATATACAGTGCTTCTTGGTGAAGCATGAAAAGAAAACTAGTACAAAAACGTTTTCGTGAGGTGCTAGGATTAATGATTGACAAATATATTGCCATATTTCGTTCACAAAATAATAATTCATGGTGAAAGTATCCTTAAAAATTTTGCTGTGCTTCCTATTGGTTAACTTTCAGAGGATGCGCAATAATCCCGTAATAAGGATGAAGAAGGAAAATTTCGCCTACATCATGCCAGGAAGTGCTCTCGATCAGCTACAAATGAAGACTTATTTCATACTTTCTACACATCAGATCCGTACATTCCAGCTATAGAAAAACATATAGCAAAAGTGTGAAGGCACTTGATGAAGATACCCTAGATCTTTTAAAAAAAGAAAAGTTAACGAACTCATTTTGGATCCCGAACTTACCAAGTGTAATTAGGTAAGCATAATGTACACATTAATATACATATTTTTTCAAGTACTAAAATATAAATTAAAAAAAATTGTATTTTTGACGTTAAATATTTTATGAAATAAATATTAGTAATCATACCTTTTAATTACTTATTGATATAGGTATGAGCTTTATTATTGTTGATTTATAATAAACTAATAAAAAAATAACTTTTTATTCACTATATAAATAGTATTGTCGATAAGGAAATCAAATAAAGGCAATTTCTTTAAACTGTTGTTTTTATCATTTATTTATACATATATACTCTAATAAAAATAAAACATCTGAGCTTTATTTGAAGCCTTATTTAATACCCTATGCGTGTGCAAAAATTGAATCGTCTGTCTTGACAATTAAAAAAGTTATCGATTTTTGATATGAAACAGACCTCGATTTTCCATAGTGCGCCGCTAGAGTCGCGCCACAGAGCTAGCGCTCATGTCAAAAAATAATAAACGGCGAACGTCATGTTGCAGTATACCCCCCGTCCCCCCTTGTCACATCTTGTCACACTCGGCCAGACCCCTCCCCCCCCCTTGTATGCGAACGTATTTTATGAAAATTTTATATTAAAAATAGGTAGATACAATTTATGACGGATTTTATTATCCTTCAATTAGATGCGATGACTAACTTCGTGCAATCCTCGCGTTCATTAAAATTACACGGAAACTGAAAATGACCATTTTCTATTTGTATGTTTATTTTCCATCAGTACTAAGTCTCTTAAAGAATCGTGTTTCAATGTCGTCTATCAGATTATTATCTGTGCTCAATGGGAATACTGTTAGGATTTAGGATTAATAAGCTAACACGCGGAGAGTAAGTTTAGTTTTTCACATTTACATGTAAAGTACGCGCAATTTAAATTTACCGGTCTGCCGTTAGCTACGAGCATCGAGCATATAAAACCGGAATAGAGCGGTAATGTTGTGTTTTGTATAAGATTAATAATAATATTTATGGACGCTTTCACACCACGTCAATCTGGTCCTTGTGTTACGGGTACCAGACAACGGAAATATATTTAATACTTTTATACTATACATATATTTAAGATTTTTATTATACAATACACATATTTAATACACATCCATGACCCAGGAACACAGAAAATATTTTTGTTCCATGGCGGGATTCGAACCCGCAACCTCCGGCTTGAGCGCTAACGCACTTACCACTGAGTCACAGAGGCCGTCAAAAAAAAATGAAACAAACTCCGCCTTTGTTCTTCGACGCTGCGCCGCTTCTGCGTTCTGATTGGCCGACTAATGTCTATTGATTGATGATTGGCCGATGAGCGTACATACAGATCACTGGTTGGTTGAATCGTTATTATGTCAATGACAAATCACTGCCCAGTTTCGAAATTTTAAGGCTCACATTACTACTATATCCGGTTATATGCTCGATGGCCGCGATAATCGTCACAACGTGATATTGGTTTGTCAAACGCTCTATAAGATTGTAAATTAACATGTTTATTTTTACTATTAATACTAAGTATTTATGAATCTCGTGAATAAGACTCTCGTTGATAAGAAATGTCGATCTTGTAAAACAAGTTTTTGTATTAAAACATGTAATTTCCATTGTTCAATCATTTGTCTATTATGTTCATAGTAAAGTTCGTACTGGTCAAGTAAAAATTGCGCGTACTGTAGAATAAGTTCACATGAATTATATGCGTATTTATATCGCTTTAACCATGACAAATTCATAATAAATTATTTTTTGGAGGATAATCACGATTTGCATATAAGATAAGTCAGACTACTTAGATACAGGTTAGATAAGGCTGTAAGTCTTTAAAAAGTAGAAATGAAGGGTATATGAAATAAGAATCAATTACTTCGTTATAATTTAATGAAGGCTCGTGGCAAAACGTGTGGATTTGGAAACGATATTTTTTTATTACAAAACTGAAAGGAAGATGGATAGTTTAGTGTAGGTGTATGTAGCGTGTAATAAATATAAGTGGGCAGTGGCGTCGCGATTTTAGTTTATTTGGAAGACTATGACCTCTGTGTTATGAGTAATGCCATCTATCAACCTAACGTTATCCAGTCTGTAATCGATAAGGTTTTTTATGTTATTGATAGACAAAATGGCCGACGTGCCATCTGATGGTAAGTGGTCGACGTCGCCCATGAACATAACCTAGTTTACCTGGAACTATCCGGCAAATTATTTTTGTCTTTACACAGCAAAGCCTTTACGGCAGAAACAAGCATGATGGTTGTATCCATGCAACTGGGAGCGCGGCACAGCGCTTCCCTGTAAGCAAAACTCAACCCGACGCCAGGAGGCCGTGGGGTCGCAGACCGTTGGCGAGGGGCAACCCCCCAATAATATTATATAATCAATCTTAAGTGAGCCAAATCGGCTCACATTTGTCGGATGAAGCATTAGTGCCTTTGGGCCGTTAGCACTGATCATTCCGAAAAAAAACCTTTCTTATTTAAATAAAGTCGCGACTCCACTGCACGAGCGTAACTAGTAGATGTTATGTATCAATGTTTTGGTAATTTACATTACCTATATTTATATCTGCATTTATTGGATTCCAAGGAAACATTTTAATGATCTATTTGTATTTGATAATATTTGTAATTCAAATAAATGTCATGACATTTCATTGAATTTTATTTTTTAGTCTAAGTTATGGTCTTAAAGAAATTCTTCTTCTAAAAAAAGCCTTGATTTCAGAAGTGCTTTCTAATACGTGCGCAACCTAATTGTATATTTTAAATATAACGAATGCATTAAAAAAATGGATTTCCTATAATGTTATAATTACTAGCTAGCTGGTAAAATAAACAAGCAGTTAAGTAAATGGTAACATTTATTTAAGTAAATAGACAAAAATATGAAATGTTAAGGCAGCTTAAATTATACACAGTTACAGATTCAGAAGATTACTCTGGAAGTACTGCTGTATCAGGTACGTCAAAATCACTGTCACACTGAAACGAAGGCAATATTAACATTAGGTATGGCACTTTTACTTGGGCATGTTTTGTTGAGTATTACATTTAAAGCTTATTTTACAATACATTACAATGTAAATATTATAAAGTTGACCGTCACCACCGACAGACGTGAAACATTTAAGTTAGTAACTTAGAATAATTACACTATAGAAGGTCAGTCTTCATACAAGCGCGCTGTCAAAAATGAAGCACTAAATTGATTCAATGTTGCCAGTAGTGGTGAAGTTTTCCCGAAAACGGGAAATGATTCGGCCGCTGATAACAATTTGTTATAGCAATAATATTTAATACATAAATAGCTAAGTGGGCATATCTATTTATGTATTAATTTATAACAACTTTACTTAACCATGTATACACAAGCTATATTATTATTTATTATGTATAATTGTTATATTACAAGAATGTTTATTTATATGAAACGAAGAAAATATAACAGTAGGTAATTAGTAAAATATAAATTTTTATAATTATTATTTTTTATTGGCATGAAACACAGTTGTAATGTAAACTTGTTATACATATTACTGTTTAAACTTGTAACTTGTAATATAAACGCGAAAGTTTGTATGTATGGAAGTATGAATATTTGTTACTGTTTTACTGTTTGTATTTGATATCGTTAAATCACACAAACACATTAATTCGAGAACGTGTCACGTACCTACGTAAATATCAGTAGCAACTGTTTTAAATTTATTCAAGGGGAGGAAATAATCAGTAAAAATATTTTCACAATCGGGCAATACTGAGCATTGAAAAAAATTGTATTTATTTAAACCTAATTAATTACAAGATACTACAAAATATTGAAAGATTTCCAGTGAAAAGTGATGTTATTATATTAATTTTGTTATTCAGATGTATTGTCATACAATTTAACAGCACAAATCGTCTGAATTATTTATTTTACGGAGACACGTTTGGTGCGGTTTGACATAGAATACTGCGGAACTTCCCGGCGCTTGGTGCAAAAATGGCTCCATGTGAGTTGCTTCAAAATGGCCGCGCGGACTAGGTTTCTATAGTGTAATTATTCTAGTTAGGTTAGGTTAGCAATAAAATTCATACTTAAGGCGGGGCTATCCGAGAACTGGATTTAATATGAAGCGAATGAAAACCCATATTTAATTGAAGGGAGGGATTTATAAAAAAAATATTTATGAAGGTCTTTTTAAATCACGTTTTCTACAAGGTTTATTATGGAATAAGTTTTATTGTACAAAACCTGATACTACTCCAATAAAATGGGTTTTTCATATCAATTTTGACCTATCTTTGCATTTTTTAATGCAGCAAAATATAAGAAATAGTGAATCGAACAACCAAAATGTTATGATGAAGGAGTGTTAAATAACATATATTTTTTTTCTAAACTTAAATCGGTTTAGTTTCTAAATAAAACATAATTCAAAAGGCCGTTTATCGGGAAAGGCCTGCCTTAATAAAAACCCATAAAGAGAAAATAAATTTCAGCGTGATGACGTTTGCCGTCAATGCGTTCGAGTCTTTATATTATAAACATTTATGTTTATTAAATGTTTCACATAAAAATATACGTCAAAATACATAATGATTGCAAGCAGCAAAAAAAAAAACTAGTCTATGGCTGACTTACCGCCATTATGTTGCTGACAACTGACAAGTCACATTGTGCAATTAAGTGTTGCCAGAATAACAATTATCAAGAATATCGATTAAAACATAATCTACGCTTTTTTTCAAATAAGAATAATTTTAAAATGTAGTATCGGTTAGTTGTGCGCTTCCATAAACCATATTAATATAATGGATATTATAAAGTTCTGTGGTTCTGCTGCTATAATATTTAGTGTTGTGCGACAGCAGTGCAGTTAAATGATTAGTATGTTTTTGTCCAACTCCATAGACAGATGAGATTACATAATGCCATACTGTAAACAGTTTTCAATTGAAAGGAATCATAGCTTTTTTTATAATATAATGTTTGTTTTTAAAACAATTTACATGTAAATACAATGAAATAATGAAAAAGGTGATAGCTTCGACAACTTAAAAATAAACATATATTTACAATAGAAAACTAAAGTACAACATAAAATTTTATCAATATTTTGCAATGTTAAAAAAATTATAGTAAGTAATAAATTTATTAATATAGATAAACATTGTTTGACTCTCAAATGAAATATTAAACAAAATAATTTTATCTTAACTTATAATATATCTTTAAAAATTCAAATACTATTTCAGTTAAAAATAATAAAAAAACAATTGTTAAATTTTAGTATTGTTAAAACCAATTTTAAAATTATACATAAGTAAATAAAAAAAAAACACCTCATCTCAACACCAATTTTTAGAGCACTTATTTTATTTTAATCGGAAATGTGTTATAATCTCAAGCAGGTCATGCAAAGCGTGTAGAAAGAAAAATGTAGCCTCTAGTTTCCATATGAGTAGTATTTACCCAAACCTCCAACCATACGTCGCTGGCTTGTTAGTCGCAGACCCACTATGAGGGGCATACTGCTGTCCGTAATTCTTATTCTGGGTTGTTTGCTGTACTGGCTTTCCTGCTGGAGAATTTTGAGGATTAGAGCTATACGACGAGTAGTTGGGATTCTCCATGATCGGTCTCGTGTTGAAGAAGCTGTTGAGACCACCTCCGCTCTTGGACAAATTACCGAGAACGTTTCCGAAGATGTTCGATAGTGATCCAGTGCCGCCTTGTCCGTTTGCAAAGTTGCTTAGCGTGTTCAGGATACCGTCCAATGGATTCTTGCCCCCCGAACCTCCTAGACTTGAACCTGGGTTCGTGCCGCCGTAGGGACTGCTGCCTCCGTAGGGGCTATGCCCTCCGTTGGAAGATCCACCGTAGGGAGAACTGCCACCGTAAGGTGAGCCACCGCCAGTATTTGAGCTACCACCATAAGGTGAGCTTCCACCATACGGTGAGCTACCACCATACGTCGAATGTCCTCCACTTGATGAGCTTCCACCATATGGTGAGTTACCACCATACGGCGAGCTGCCTCCGTATGGAGAGGAACCCCCAAATGTAGAGCCTCCACTACCACCGTATGGTGAGCTCCCTCCGTTGCTTCCGTACGGTGAATTATTATGGGATGGCGGAGCGGGTGCTGGGTAATTTGGTGGGGCCTCGTCCCTGGTTGGGGACTGTGGTATTGGTTTTGGTACTGATGGTTTCGCGGGCTCCGAGTGTGATCCTGAAAAAGTATAACGTTCATATTATTATTGGCCTGTTGGTTTAGTGGTTAGTGACCCTAACTGCTAAACCAGAAGGTCGTGGGTTCGATCCCCACCCAGGACAAATGTTTGTGTGATGAGCATGATCATTTGTTTTGTGTCTAGGTATAATTTATCTATAATATTATGTATGTATTTAGAAATATATACGAGGGCGGCACTGAAAATTTCGGGAATCAAGGAAGTGACACAACAATACTATTTAAAAATGTATTTATTGCTTTTCGAAGTATTCTCCGCGAAATTTGACACATTTTTCCATACGATGGAACCAATCATTGAAGCAACCATTCCATTCGGAAGTTGGGGTCTCCAAAATGGCCGTTTTGTAGGCGTCCACAGCTTCTTCAGGCGATGAAAATTTATTTATTCTTTATTTTAGGGAAAGTATAGAAATCATTAGGGCTTAGGTCGGGGCTGTACGGCGGATGGTCTAATAATTCTATGTTTTCTTGCTCTAAAAACTCTTTTGTTCTGTGCGCGGTGTGAGAAATCGCATTGACGTGATAGAGTATGATGCGGCGGTTGCAGTTCTCTTTATGGAGTTCAGAAACGACCTGTGGCAAACAAATGCTAGCATACCATTCTGCAGTAACCGTTCTTTGTCCCTCAAGAGGAATAGTCGCAACATGGCCGGTTTTGGAGACAAACGTGGCCACCATTTCTTTTGCAACACTCCGTGAACGAACAATTTTTGTTGGCTTTAACTCATTTTCGAACACCTAAACTCGTGACTGGTTTTGTGTTTCGGGTTCGTACGCGTATATCCAGGATTCGTCACCTGATACGATGTTGTATACAGCATTTGAGGATCCTGCGTGGAATCTTTCGAGAGTTCTGACGCACCAAGTAACGCGAGCCGCTTTTTGCTCTTCACAGAGAAAATGCGGTATCCATCGGGAAAACAACTTTTTTACACCTAATTGTTCATGCAAGATTATTTGTTACTCATGCCAATGTCTAAAGTTGCCTGAATTTCGCGGTATGTCACATGTCGATCTTCATCAATCAGCTTACGCACAGCATCAACGTTTTCTTGGGTGGCTGCAATTTTTGGACGACCTTGACGGGGATCATCACTGAGCTTGACACATCCACGTTGAAATTCAGCAATCCAGCGATAAATTGTGTTTTTGGATGTGGCTTCATCACCAAATGCAGAAATCATCCGGTCAACACACTGTTTTTGTGTTAAACCACTTCGAAAGTCATAATAAATCATCGCTCTAGAATTTTCTCGAGTCAATTCCATTTTCTCAACGACTAAACAAGTTTGACAAGATCTTGTGACAAGACCGAATTTTTTTAAATAAATGAATGGTATTCGATTTTAAAACCAAGGAGTTTTCAATTAAAAAGATTTGAATGCAATCATGTGTACTGATAATCTTGAAATGTATTCGTTAGATACGTGCATAACTAACATTGATTTGTCTACAAACTTACGAACAAATATTGTAACATTGGATAAGGCTAAAAGAATGTATGATAGAAAGGATTTAAAATAATTATTATTTTCAAAAGAACTATTTTACAAATACAACAATTACCATAAAATATATACAGACGGCTCGAAAAGTAATAATGGTATTGGTGCGGCTTTCCTAGATGTTCAAACAGGAGATCAAGTTTTGTTATCCATTAGTGCTGATATATCAATTATGTATTCTGAAATGATTGCAATTGCAGAAGCCCTGTCTTACATACAAACTATAGAGCACAGTAACTTTGTTCTTTTTACGGATTCAAAAAGCACAATTCAACATATTTTGCGATGTACTAGTGTATTTAGAGGCAATCCACTGGCTTATTCCATTATTAAGTTGATTTTAGACATGAGATCACGTAATAAGAATATAATTCTTCAATGGATTCCTTCGCATACCGGAATCAAGGGAAACGAGGAAGTGGATTTACTCGCTAAGCAAGCAGCCTCGGGGTGTATTTTGACTGTTTGCCATGGTTTCGGATGTTTTGTTTGCTGTCAGAAATGACTGTTATAAAATATGGTCTGAGTATTTTGATAAACAATCGCTAGTAAATGGTATATGGTACAAGACAATCCAGTCTACACTTTCTCAATCCCCTTGGTTTGATGCTTGTGGCTTTGAAAGAAACATGTTAGTAATGGCACTACGCCTGCGAGCGGGGCATATACCATTCAAATGTTTCGCATATTTAATTGGTAAAGTTGATTCTCCAAATTGTGTTGACTGTGGTATTGTGGAGGATGTATATAACATTCTTATGGAATGTACACGTAATGACAGTTGTAGGCAAAACTTTAAATCCTTACAATCATTTAATGTGGGAATTGTAAACAGCATCTTGGCTTCTCCGTGTTCTGAGGAAGCCAAGCAGTTGTATAAATTAGTACTTATAGGTTTAAAGAATCGTTAAAATTAAGGTTTTTTTTTGTATTTAATTGTAATATTAATTTGAGTTCCATTATGAGGGTGACGTGACTCAAGACAAAACCCTCTTTAAAAATAAAGAGAAAAAAAAAAAAAAAAAAGATTTTAATATGACAGGAATAGTGGAAATATTCTATTCCTGATACTTTTAGTGCAGCCTATGTAAGTATGTATCAGTAGTCTGGTTGCCATAAGAAAAGGCTCTGCCTAGTTTGGGATCAGATGGTCGTGTGTGAGTTGTCCCAACGTATTATTATTATTTTATATTATTATTCATTCATATTGTATTCAGCTAGCCATAGTACGTTCTATAATGTAACATACATTAGGTTATAGGTTATAAAACTAAATCTTTTACCGCTTCGTACAGGGTAATCCTTGCTTACTTTGCAAAGCGTTTTCTTTTTTAATAGAAGAGGGGGCAAACGGACAGTCGGTTCACCTGATGATAAGTGAAAAGCTACATCCACAGACACCCGCTATACCCGAGGAACAGCAGGTGCGTTGCCGGCCTTTTAGATATGAGTATGTTCTTTTCTTGAAGGTCACTAAGTCGTATCGGTTCGGAAATACCATAGGTGGCAGCTGATTCCATATGTTTGTGGTGCGAGACATGAAATATCGTAAAAATCGAGATACAACATCTCGATTTTTACAATATTTCTCGATTTTTACGGATTTCCGGAGATCGAGATGGTGTGAGTAAAATTTGGAAATTTTACGCGATCCGAACCGCGATACGATATCCGAACAATTCCTCAGAACACTCCCCGTGGTAGATGCGGTAGAAGATGCAGAGCGATGAAGGCAGGTTTAGTATACCCGCTCCCTAAGCTGATCCTGAACGACCTTCTTCGTGTTATGTCCAACAATGATCCCTTATTCAGGTTCCTCTGCCAATTATTATTTATTATTAACTAACAACAAATTACCTTCAACTTGCGACTTCTTCTTGCAAGTGGGGTAAGTCCCACAGTTGGTAGCGTGACCGAACGTACACGGGTCTTCAGCTAGCACGCACACCTCGCTGTTGAGACACCCGATGTCTCTGCAGGTGCGCCCGTACTCTGTGAACAAAATAGTTTTTGCTAACTTTAACGTGATAGGCTTATACTGATAACCATTGAAGGATGATTGGCCGATGGGACGTACACACAGATTAGTGGTTGGTTGAATTGCTATTATATCTTAGTGATATCTTAGTGATAAATCACTGACCAGTTTCAGAATTTTACACATTACTACTCTATGCTTTTGTATGCTCTATGATCTATACTTAATAGTTACGTTGATCTAACTTACATTTATAAGAATGAGATAAAAACATGATACTAATGATTGCATTACATAATATATAATTTTTGCACAAAACTTTTTCAAATCCAATCCAATTTTAAAACCGAGTCACCTCCTTCGTATAATCTTATTGCATGGATCCTCGAATATAAAGTAGTAATCACATTGGAAACAGATTATTTGCATATATAACGTGTTCAGAATCGAAAGCTAGCCATGACACCTCACCAGGGGGGTCGTGAATATATTTCCTGAAAAAATTTCCTCTGGTGGCGTGACTGGAAATTTGAAAAAACCCGTCCAAGCGTGAGACGGACTATCACACGGTTATTGTATTTATGTTCAACTTTCAACATTACATATCTCTTTTTTCAGAGACCATGTTATTTTTAATTTCTTTAATGTTATTGGATAAGCAAACTGGCAGATGTGGCAGCTGATGGTAAGTCCCGAAACACAGAAATTCTATATAGGATTTTAAGTTAACATGGTGATATTCATTAGATACTAAAATTATTTAAAACGAGATATGTAGGTTCGGATTATTTTTTATGTCATAGGGAGGCAGCCGAGCAGTCAGAGCCTTATGGTGACTACCGACGCCCATAGACATCTACACAACATAAAACTATGCAAATGCCGTGCCCTTCTTTTCCCATTCCCCAATGGGCCACCGGAAACTCACAAGCCGCACGAAACGCGACAGCATAGCTGTCACTTGACGCCGATGTTATGTGAGCGAGAGGTCCCGATCGTGCTGGCCCAATTCGGTAGCAAAGTAGCATGGCACTACCTCTTACAGAAATACTTTATTCATGATACCCACCGCACTGTTGTACGTCCACATTGAGAACCTAACGCGGTTGCGACGAATAGCGCGAAATATCTTATATCAATCATATGAAACGCGCCTTTGCGTCCATAAAGTAGTGACTAAGGCGAATACTGAATCGTTTATAAGTGCGATTCAATGTAAACCTAAATATGGTAAAGAAAAGATCCATACCACTAATCGCACAATTACAAGAAAGTTATACCTAGAGTGAAATAATAAAAAAAACAATTTATCTGTTTCTATTTTCATTTATTTCGTGCATACCATCTATAGTGTTAATTGCGGCCATCTCAGGATATCAGAATGGTTTGCAACCCCTGATATTCGCCGACCCGCTACAAGAGCCCGCGCATCACTGTGGCCACAGCATGCCTCCGTTCGCCGCGCCTACCTTAGGCCCTAGTCACCGCGCATTGACTGTGGCGCACACTTAGTCTACGACATACGGACGATCTCTGTAATGATCTTCATGCTACCTGTACGGACCCCTGAAAAAAATTTGCATCCTAGATTGCCAGATTGGGCCTTCGTCAATATCGTTGCTACTTCGAACTTTCAGCCGGCAAATTGTTTTTCCCGTACTTATCGTTAAATATAGCCATGATATTCTTCTGCGTCACAGAAGTCGTTTACATTCGTGCTCTTAATTTAAGTTAGGACGGAAATTATGCGCACACAAAACGTTTACCTTATTAAAAACTTTTTGTTGGATGATTAATTTTTAGGAAAAACATGAGTTTGCGAGTCGAACTAGATGAGAAATCTCCGTGCGCCGGTCCTAATTGGGTAAGCAAAATTATGATAACATTCAACAATTCTACGAACATAATTGATACAGAAACAACAATTAATTTCTTGTTAGAAATGAGCAAGGACGAAAAAGTTTGACAATGATAATGAACGAGTATATGACGACCTCTGTGGCTCAATGGTTAGCGCGTTGGCGCTCAAGTCGGAGGCAGCGGGTTCGAATCCCGCCAGGGAACAAAAAATTTCTGTGTTCCTGGGGAAAAATCTTAAATAAGTATATGTATAGTATAAACGTATTACATAATATATTTCCGTTGTCTGGTACCCGTAACACAAGTTCTTCCAGAACTTACCACGGGACCAGATTGACGTGGTGTAAAAGCGTCCATAGATATTATTACTATTATTATGATGTAAGGGTTTTTAACCTCAACTGGCTTAGTGATAAAAATCAAATCACTTTACGTAGAAGTCGCGTGTATGAATCCTGTAAAAGGCCGAAGTTTGTGTCATAAATATAAATGCCTGCACCAGGTCATGGGTGTGTAATGTGTATAATTATTATTACCACATAAAATAAGTGGACGCTCCTGGTGAATGTGCGTGGGGTTCAGCCATCTTGGCGTTCATAGAAAGAGGCTTATGTCCAGCAGTGGACAGAAACGCTGCTAATGATGATGATGAAAATAAATATTTTTAGAGAAATTAATTTTAAAATCTCAGTTTGTTTTACACTACTATTCTCATCGTTTATTCAGAAAGATTTGATCCTCTGCGACGAGTACTAAGATATAGCCAATCGATACTTTGAATAAAAAAAATGAAATAAATTCGGTTTCTTTTGTCATTTTCATATCGGCTTTAATATAAAGAGCTTTCACACATAACAATGAACATGTCTTTCCAATACACGGAAAATACATAAGTATAAAACTCGCAGACATCGGTCCAAAGTAACGAAATGATATATTTGGGGAGTGCAAGAAATGTGAGGGTAGATTCAGCAAGTGCCTTGAAGGCAATAAAACGTTGTAAAAAGAGTCGTAAGGAACCATAACTCAATGTTTTGTTACACGGAGCGGGTTTATGACTTTTTTTTTCTTTAACGCCGGGAAACGCTGAGGCATCCCGCGGGGGATTGGGTCTCCCCACGCGGGTATGTGGGTCTCGCTGCGCCCGACAGCTGGTAAGTGGACGCAGCTCTACCCACTAAAACCCGGCGAGTGCCACCAATGCCGCCTTTGATGAGGTGCCCCGGATCTAGTAAACAAACAGGGCACCTCGACGGCTAGTCAGTCCCGCAAGGGACCGACGCCACCTCCACAGAGAGGTGGTCCCGCACCACAGAACAACCCCTCCCAACGTCGCGTCGGGACAGTACAATGGGGTGAGGTTCCCATCCTCACCCCTTGCCCCCCGCTCTTATGTCCCCTCTTCTTATAAGAGGGGTACAAAGAGCCCCCATGGCCCAATTAGCTTCGCCCAAGGTGCAGAAGCTCACCCTAGGCTACTGAGCTCCACCGCCACAACAAGGCCTGAACCATGGTGGGGGCGGGTTTATGACTTAGGTAATGGATCTTGGTATACTCTTATGTTAGTTGGATAGGCAAACCAAACGGGCAAGCCACATGATGGTATGTGGTCAGAATCGCCCATGAACATTAAAAAACTCATTTGAAACTACTGCCCAGGCAACGTATTCATCCCCAACAAGGTTTGCCCTCAGTAGCCTAAGGTGAACCGAGCACCTTGGGCGAAGCATATTGAACTGAGGGAGCTGCTCTTTGTACTCTTCTTATAAGAAGAGGGGACAAGGGGCGAGGATGGGAACCTCACCACATTGCACTGTCCCGACGTTGGGAGAGGTTCATGGCGTTAAACGGCAACTCATTCATGACGTCCCCTCGGTGCCAGTAATTACACTGCCTGTGCTGCCCCCTTCCGCAACGCAGCGCAGCTGTTTGACGGAAGAAAACAGCAGCACGGTGGATGCAGACGGAAGCGCGAATCGGTAGATAGGTACTTTCCTCCCACCGGTGCCGCGATGTAACGTAATGGAATTTAGCAGTCCTGATCTTTAGGTACTGACAAACATAATGTACTAGATTTCTTGATAAAATGACCTTTAAAATTCTCGTAAAGGTCACGGGCGATTGAAGTACAATACACGGGAGGTTAATAACAGGAAATATTTTGTACATATATAGAGTACATGACTACGTGCGGAAATGTACTGGTGATGCAAACGCTGAGGTAGGGTGCTCAGTGCTTTTATTTTATTTTTATTTTTTTTCGGATGGATCTATGCTAATGGCCCGAAGGCCCTAATGCTTCAACGGATTGGTGTGAGCCCATTCGGCTCACTTTTGATTGGGGGGTTGCCCCCCGCCTACCGTGCAGTCTGCGACCACACGGCCTCCTGGCGTCGGTTGTGAATAGTGCTTTTATATGACACACCTTTTCTATATGGCAATAACGTAGGATATGGGTTTTCCACATCTTTTTTAGAAGCTGCAACACTCATTTCGATGTTACTCAATTGTGTTCTACCATTTCTGGAATATGGGAGTGTAAATTCTTTTTATTTTATTTTATACTGTATAATGTTAGTCTTAACAGAAGAGTCTAGAAGATACGTAATCTATACAAATGTAATACTAAATCTAAATTTTCATTTGTTTGAACGGGCTACCTCCAGAACTTCATATAAGTATTATACACACGCAAACTACAACTCAAGCATAAAATGTGAGAGTGTTAATAGCCCAGTCATATTAGGTAAAAGAAGGGGTCAACCTCGGAATGAAAGATAATAAGTTGTAAATTGGTATAAAACAACCGTGATTGGTCAGATTTTCTTGTGTGACGTCATTTTTATGACAGTAAAACAAATCCTATATTGGATAGCGATAAAGGAATAGTAAGCTTTGTATGAAATATTAAGCGTTACCTAATAGAAACATCGAACCAGAATGTACTACTTATTCGTAGTTTAACAACAGATGATTTCAAGATTAATATGATATATATAATAGAGATGTCTAATATAGACTAATAATGATTTCGTAGCTTCATATAACCTCCACTTTCGCTTCATCAAAATAATAAGCTTTTATTTTCTTTTACGCCGGGAAATGCTGAGGCATCCAGGTGGGGAGGGTGGGGGGGACTACTCAGAGCGTTTCCCGGCGATAAATGAAAAAGAGTGCTCCTTCAATAAAAGTTCACCTTACTGAGCCCTACCGCTACGACAAGGCTTGAACCTTGGTGGGGAAAATGGTACCGTTTGATCCTTTACTCACTGAAGTCTCATTGAAGAGCAGTTTCAATAATATTACTGAAATTAAGCAAAATATATATTATATATCAAACAAGGTCTTTTCCGGTTTAGACTAGATACCGAAATACCCTCGACGCTTGAGACACATAACCTTGCTACGTAACTTAACGTTGCAAATAAAACCGTAACTGGGCATAATGGCGCAAAAACGTAAAACAAAAAAAAAAACACAGATAATGTCACGACGAACTAACCGCATATTATGTACAACTCGCATGTGTCCGTCTGGTTGAAATCAGGTCAGGCTAGTAGACGCTTCACGGTGCGCGAACTTGCCGGGCGTCGGCGTTACGTGTTACGCTGATGACACCGTAGTCATCGCGCGCGGAGGCACCCTTTCGGAGGCACGTATTCTTGCGGTATCTGGAGTCGCCCAGGTGGTGGCGAGGATCCGGCGTCTTGGGCTCGAAGTGGCCCTGGAGAAGTGCGAAGCTATATGCTTCCACGGGCCCCGGCGAGCCCCTCCACCCGGATCCCGAATTATAGTGGGGGGAACTTCCATCGCTGTCGATTCCTCGACAGCCGATGGAATTTTCGAGAGCATTTCCGGCGCCTCGTCCCGAGGCTGCTCGGAACTGCACGCGCGTTGAGTCGTCTCCTTCCTAACGTGGGTGGACGCATTGGTTGCCGCCGCCTATATGCGGATGTCTTGCAGTCCATGGGGCTGTACGGCGCGCTGATATGGGCGAGCGCCCTGAAGACGGAGAACGTGGCTATGCTGCGACGTCATGGCCGTCAGGGCCGTCCATGCGTACCGTACCACCTCATACGAGGCTGCGTGCGTACTGGCGGGCTCAGCGCCGTGGTACCTGGTGGCAAAGGCCCTGGCGCAGGCCCTGTGGAGGAGACGACGTGGAGAGGAGGAGGAGGAAGAACCCTCCGAAGAAGTGGAACCCTAGCGGAGCCGCCTGCGAAGGCGATTGCTCCGTCAGTGGAAGGAGAGGCTGGAGGAGTCTAGTGCGGGGCACCGCACCGTGTTGGCCGTCGGTCCAATCCTGGAGCAGTGGATTGACCGGGGCACGGCTGCTTCGGAAGGTATCTGTGGAAGGTGGCAGGGGCGGAGGACTCGCCAGGGTGTCATCACTGTAGTAGCAGTGAAGACACTGCAGACCACACCCTGGCGGAGTGCCCAGCTTGGGCGGAGGCAAGGGCGCCCCTCATCGCTGAGGTTGGCGCGGACCTGTCGCTGCCTGCGGTCATCCGAGCGATGAACGTCAGTGAGAGCACATGGAAGGTGGTCCTCTCGTCCGACGTGATTTCGCAGAAGGAGGAGACGGAGCGGGAGAGGGAGCGCACTGGCGCCTCTTCCCGAAGGAGAGCACGGCGGCGACAGGCAGGCAATGTTGATAAGATAATGAGCACAGGAAATCTACATTAACCCAGTTAAGGGGGTGCTAATGTCAGACACAAACAGTCCAGATCCATACCGCGTAGTCGTCACTCCCTTTATTCAACCACCTATATTTAATGGCTGCTACTTACTTGAATACCCGTCAGCAAAGTACGTCAATGCGAAGATGATTAAAGAAGTTCTCCAGTCCATGGTGAATCTGTAAAAACCATAAAGATACATTATTTTTTTTATATCATAGAGCAGTCGTATTCGTGTCAGACGATTAGACAAAATCATTTTGCAATTGATACCCCATTTACTGAGAAATTACTTTATATAATAATATTAACCCTTATATGACCCATTGCTGGACACGGGTCTCCTCGAAATCAGGCAAGAGGGTTTTGGCCCATAGTTTTAATTCACCAACCCGCCAGCGCGTTGGTGAATTTCACACACCTTCAAAGACTTTTAATCTCATCAGGCATGCAGGTTTTCTCACGATGTTTCCTTCACCGGTGAGCAAGCGATGGTCTCATGTTCAGGTGCACGTAGAAATATAGAAAACCTATTTCTAGGCATCACTGGGATCAGAATCGAACCCGGACCTCTCGGCTCTCACTCAAGAGGCTAAGCCCTTGCCCACTAGGCCATCGTCGCTCAAATGAAAGCCGCTGAAAGAAATTGCTTTAGTGACAGTTAATAGAGAATGCGTTTGTTACAATACTAGCAGCTGACGGTTACGTTACGGTCACGGTTTCACCCGCGTACTTCCCATTCCCGTGGGAGTAGAGGGATAATTATAGCTTATATGTTATTCTGACATAGAATCTGCGTTATTGTTTTCTAATGTTTACGCGAATTTCACTCATTATAATGAAACAAGCATAATATGTCACAGATTAAAGATACAGTTAGCACTTTCTGCGTAGATAGGACTAACCAACATATTAATGTATCATAGGGTATTTTCGAATAACTTTGTAATGGTAGGACGTATGACACTTCAGTGTTCCCGTGACCATGTTTGATGTAAAGTATCCGAAAAGTCGGGCTTGTAAAAATCTTAATAAACCTCAATAAAATCCTTAAAAATTGTTTCATTATATAAGTTGCATTATTAGGTTGCCTATTCTTTTCTGGTCCGGTATAGATTTACCTGTTTATACTTAGCTACCCGATAGTTGTGACCGGAAAAGAATAGGCAACCTAACGTTTGCATATTCTATGGGCTTCATACTTTCGATTGGTATAGAATTTATCTAATAATCAAACCGGTGAAATGTTTAATTTTTTTTTTTAATTATTAATTAAACTTACCCTGGATTAAAATTTGTTAGGCAACCCATATGAAATACATTTATTGACATATTAAATTAAATATAAAATACGTTTCATCAAATAAACATCTCGGTGAAGGTCGTTTTATGTCCCGCATCTTAGCCTATTTATAATGCTTAAAAAGCATTAATATACTATATAATAAGGTACTCTTCTTATATCACATGTAAAGATTAGCACATTCTTGGCTGGCTTCCTATTTATCCTAACGCTAAAATCGGGCGTAGAATTTGTCACTGACAAACGCAAATGAATTGTCCGAAAAAGCCTACGAAATAAAAGTAATGAAAAACAGTAGAAATACTAGCACAAGAAAAACGAAACAAATGATAAAATTCCTTTTGCTGAGTGACTAGTTTCTTATTGCAAATTTGCGTTCAGTCCCGGTTTTTTTATATAGAAGCGCGGGACGATGGGCCTTCGGTTCACCTGACTGTGAGAGATCAACCATAGACACGTTATGTGAAACATCATAAAATTAAAATTCATAATTTAACGAAAGATGGAATATATTATTAAAGAAACGACAGCGACATGCCATTTCTAGTCACGGCGTTCGAGTCGATTTTTCTGCGATGGCGCGCTATTAGCACAAACAAAATTTTCACATATCATAAAAAATCTAACCAGTTTTTGAAATGCAACCTTTTTTTTCTTTAATGCCGGGAAATGCTCTGAGGCATGGTGGTCAGTCCCCCAAGGGACCGACGCCACCTCCACAGAGGGGTTGTCCCGCACCACAGAACAACCTCTCCCAACGTCGGGACAGAACAATGGGGTGAGGTTTCCATCCACGCCCCTTGCCCCGTGCTCTTTTTTCCCCTCTTCTTATAAGAGGGGTACAAAGAGCCCCCTCGGCTCTATTAGCTTCGCCCAAGGTGCAGCGGCTCACCCTAGGCTACTGAGCCCCACCGCCACGTCAAGGTCTGTACCATGGTGGGGTTGAAATGCACCGTTGAATCTTCTAGTACGTTTCAAAATTGTTTTGTTTCAAATTAAGATTATTTGACACATTAATTACGAACGAAGAAAGTTAACTTTAATTATTTTAAAATTTCTTTGTCTACGGAAAAAGTTAAAGAATCCGTCTCTGTTAATTAAGAGGAGCGGCGGATTGAATTTACTGTAAATTGTTAAGTATCAGCGATAGGAACGAACTCCTTTGAGACTTTATGTTACAATTTGTCTGTTTATAATTTCTTAACAGCTTTTTACTAAGTGCATATGAAAGTACTACTTACATCAATCAATATATTTTTTTTGTCTGACTGTTTGTTCACGCTAATCTCTGAAACGACTGAGCCGATTTTGACGGGACTTTCACTCGCAAATAGCTGATGTTATAAGGAGTAACTTAGGGTATAAAAATAATCATCATCAATTCGGGAGATAAGCGCCAAACAAACAAACCCTTTATTCAAATTTATTCTTATAGAATATGTTCATAAAGGCGAAGCTATAACATTGCCGACAGACGTCGTATCGTCCTTAATTTCAAATATACACTTCATTTTTAACTAGCTGTTGCACCCAGCTTCACTCGCGTTAACTTAGATTTAGGGCCGCATCCGGATTGATGATGATTATTTTTATAGCCTATGTCCTAATGCAAGGTGTAAGCCATCACCATTTCAACTTTCCGCCAAATCAGTTCAGTCGTTTTACCGTGAAAGGTCAACAAACATCCAAACTTACAAACTTTCGTCTTGAGTAAGTAAGATATTATATACAACGTACATAGCTGTTTTCTACCCATTAATTTAAATAAAACATTTCCTCTAAAATATTCATAAAATATATGTTACACGGTTCAATGTAATCATAATTTGATGGGACTCTTTAGATTTTGATTCTTACGAACATCATCGCATTTGTTTTCGGAATTTATTTTACCTAAGGTAAAACTAAAAACGGTGCAAACACTATGAAAACAAAAAGTACCAGGCTAACAGGACACCAACAGCACGTTTAAGGATTAACATAATATGCAATAAAGCAGTAATGTTCCCTTATAAAGGACAGGATGCATCTCGGGTGTAATATCAAGTGACTGCGGTATGCAGCGCGCCATAAGACGCTAACCTCTATGGATATCACCGGCGTCCTGTTACTATAGAGCATAAAGGCAAAAATGCATTTTACAAAGATTTCTCCGTTCAAGTATCAAAATTGTTTGCAAATGTTCATGAGATTTTTCACTTATTGTGATTGTGAAATGAAGTATTTCCTTCTTTTCACTTTACGGATTTTATCATAATTTTAAATATACCGGGTGTATTTGGAACGCTTGCGAAAACGAAGAGGTATGATAGTGTTGGCATAGTCTGACATGATACAAGTGAAAAAAAAAACGCGTTTTTTTGGATGCCTTTTTTTTTTGTATAATCCGGTTTAGTAAACACAATGTTACAGGAATTTGATGATAATGCTTTAAAATAATGGTTTAAAAAAAAAAAACAGCAATGTAATAAACTTAACTTAAATAAACGGCTAGCGGACTGAATCGTGCATGCGGCGAACGCTATCAGCTGGATAGCGTTCGCCGCATGCACGAGGTGAACAAACCGCACCGCGTGCGTCTTCAGTGCGCCCGCTAGTTGCGCGTCTCGCGGTTAGCATGATTGCATAGTGTGTATACATACATTGCGGGTTTGCAAAATACACAAGTCCTAAAATTTTCTTTAATAAAGGTTTCTGAGATAAATGGTTATATGTATTATATAGTACATAAATAGTATATTATTAGGGTTTAATCTTCGCAAGCGTTCCAAATACACCCGGTATATGTCTAACATCTCAGTCCTCACGCGATAATTTTTGTTGTAAAAAGATATGCCAAATTTCAAGTATCAAAATAAGAGAAAATTTTGATACTTGAAGTTTGATAAGAGGTAGTACCATGCTGCATTGCAGCCGAATTGGGCCGGCACGACCGGGGTGGCACCTCTCGCTCACTTATCACCGGCGTCAAGTGACAGCTATGCTGACGCGTTTCGTGCGGTTTGTGAGTTTCCGGTGGCCCATTGGGGGGGATAGGGAAAAGGAGGGCGACGCATCTGCGTGGCCTTGGTTGTGCAGATGTGTATGGGCGTCGGCGCCATGAGGCTCCGACTGCTCGTTTGCCCCCTAATGACATAAAAAAAATATTAGTGTCTAATATTCCCTTTTACATTTAATACTATAATAATTCGTAGAAACGTTAGGGTAACAGAATTTATTTTGTTGTAATACAAATGATTTCTCTTGGGCTTTTCATAAAAAAACCTACTCTGTTAAGCCGCTAAAGTAATTCGCGGCGCAATTTAGCACGAAAATACGACACTGCAATTTATACTCGTAAGTACGTGATAAAAATAAAGATATAACTAATATCAGAGCCACTGTTTCTAAGTTTGTGTTAAAATATTCTTATCATTGCATTCGATAATATTAGGAAAAGAGGGGAGGATCCTATAATTTAAAAAAAAAACAATATTTACTACGTAGCTTAGTTATGAAAAATATATAACCAAGTCAAATAGAGTTAAGTTTTGTTGGTTTGATATTTGTATACCCATTAATTTGTATGTAAAAAGGAGGCAAACGAGCAGTCGGAGCCTTATGGTGATTACCGACGTCCATACATATACGCACATCCAGAGATTATGCAGATGCGTTGCCCTTTGGCAACGAAATGCAGCATGGCAATACCTCTTACAAATCAGAAGTAGGCTATTTTCTAATTAGATATACTTATATAATTTTTTTTCTTGTGTCGATTTTTTCCAACGAGCATATTATAACCGCATAGTGTAGAAATATGTCCCATAAAATTCCAAAACTGGTCAGTGATTTGTCACTGACGTAATAGCAATTTAAACAACCAGTGATCTGTGTGTACGTTCCATCGGCCAATCATCCATCAATGGCCATCAGTCGGCCAATCAGAGCGCAGAACCGGCGCAACGTCGCAGCACAAATTTGGCGGAATTTGTTTTCATACGAAACACATAACTTTACCACTCTATTCCGGTTATATGCTCGATAATATTTTTCATAGGTCCTTTATAAATTGTAAGCCGTGTCTTGGACTTGGCAAGGATTTTTCCAAAACTATTTTTATCAATAGTGTATAAGTAATACCTACTTACTTTCGTGACTCCATTTTTATCGTTTAAGTCAATCCGTTTTTATCGTCATCTGTCTCTAGTCAGTTTAACTTGCATCTTATACTTCAGATATGTTAAATCTCAGCCGCAATAAAATTGCTAAAATAGTTTTACTATACGTGAACGACAGGATAGGGAACAGTAAAATACGTCCTTTCCAAACCAAAACCACAAGGATTCTTTTATTACGCTACCTAGCGCTCAGCGGATCCGTTTCAAAGGTGACTGCAACGTGATGGGAGCCTGGAGAATATTCCAGTATCGATTTCCACTTACACCCGTCTCGCACTTGTCTGGGTGTGATACTCCGCTGAGAATCGCCATAAAGGAATCACATGGTTTGAATATTATATCAGATATATATGATCTCATTTTCTTCATTCGGGACGTGAGGTTGTCCATTTGATAATACAGGCATCTTGAATATCTCTCGTTCACCCGACAAAACTGAACCTTTTTAGGATAACTCATCTGTCCGTCTGTTTGTTAAACCAAAACCTATTTTCCATTGACAGAGAATCAAGAATTTTAGTAAGAAGCTAGGCCGCTAGGAAAAAATCTGAAAACCATTAATTCTATAGTTGTAACATTAAATAAAAACACGTTTATCGGAACCCTTAGCACGCGGCACACCCTTAGAACCGGTGGGAGGGAAGCGCTGTGCCGCGCTCCCGGCTGCATGGGCACCACCATCTCTTGCTTGTTTCTCCCGTGAAAGTTTCGGAGAGAAGGGCAAGACAGGCAGTGTAATTACTGGCACCGAGACTTAACACCTTATGTCTCAGGATAGGCAACACATAGATGAGTTGCCTGGGCTCCTTCCAGGTAAACTAGTTTATGTTCATGGGCGACGTCGACCACTTATCATCAGGTGGTACGTTTGCCAGTTTGCCTATCCAACTAACATAAAAATTCGCGAATCGGTCTCGCGATTGTCTGTTTTTTAGAATAGGGCTCTGCTTTTGGCCTTAAAGCTTCATCGAAACACTAGGCGAGCTGATGGATCACCTAACTAGACTTGAATATATATTGAACTTGATATAAATACTCTCGAAATGAACGTAAATCACTCGAACGGTAACGTCACGTGTGCCGATGACATAATAAATGTCGCTCCACTTTGAAAACAAACAACTACCCAGAGCTAGTTCAGATACGGCGGAAACCACGCGGTTTCAGAATCGCGTAGGAACCGCGCGGGTCTTATTTATGTAGACATTAATTTAGGGCTCGTTCAGACACGCGAGAACCGCGCGTATTGAGACCGCGTAGTTCCCGCCGTGTCTGAACGGCTTCCTGTATAAAGTATTAGCTGTTCCCGTAGCTCTGTACGAGTTAAATTTTCAATTGGCGACGATGAACTCACAGTAAATTCATGGTCACTCAGTCTCCTGCTTTTATGCCACGTTATTTTTAATTTCTTTTATGTTACTTCAATAGGCAAACTGGCAGATGTGGCAGCAGGGTATATTCCGAAACACAACAATTCTTTATAAGATTTTAAGTAACATGGTTATTTTCATTACTATAATTACTTTAATACAAATAGTTTATATGATAGTTTTGTTGTAAGAATGAATTCTTTTTGACTCACCTGTTGGTCTAGTGGTTAGTGAGCCTGACTACTAAACCAGAAGGTCATGGGTTCGATCCCCACCCTGGACAATTGTTTGTGTGATGAGCATGATCATTTGTTCTGTGTCTGGGTGTAATTTATCTATAATATGTATGTATTGAGAAATATATAGGTATATGTATCAGTTGTCTGGTTGCCATATTACAGTGTATGAGTTGTCCCAACATATTATATTTAAAAAAAAAAAAAACGTAATACATACGTGGGTAACACTGAAAATGTTTAGAACTGGCCAGTTAGAAACATTGAAAATGAAAACTTTTTTTGAATTTCAATTTTAGAACTCAATCGTAGACGTAGCAATCTCAGTGATGATCCGCGTGAGGGACGTCCTTTAACAGCGACTACTGAAGATAACATCAGTGCTGTGCGACGCATGATAGAGGAAGATAAGAGAGTGACCTATCAGCAGATACGGGCAAGCCTAGGCATTGGTATGAGTCAAGTTAAAAAAATATTACACGAACATTTAGGCGTCAGGAAGCTTTGTACCAGATGGATTCCCCATACTTTAACCGACGACCAGAAACGCCTCCGCATGGACTGGTGTCGCCAAATGTTAGATAAGTTCAACGGCGGTAACTCAAATGCTGTATTTGACATCATCACAGGTGATGAAAGCTGGATGTATTGACCTTAAGCCAGCATTGAAGAGATTTCACAAGGCAAGAGGCACAATTTCTAGCCGACACTTTTATAAAGAAAGGTCTAGCGTATATTACAATGTCAGTCCATAGATCTGCCATTGCTACCTTCTGTGGAATTGGTGATACTATTTCATAAAAAAATTAGATAAGTACTAAAGGCAATACATAATTCTAAACCACCAAGCTTTAAATCTGCAGTTTGGGATGTAAAAGAAAAAGCTATAGAATGGTTAAGACAAAATCCAGGTGGTAATCCATTATTTGAAATTGCAAGAAAAACGGCTGCAATTTTGCTTTTAGTTTCTGGTCGTAGACTTCACGACCTTACACTCCTTAGAACGAAAGAACCCCATTTTCCGGACAACGGTTATGAAATTTGCTTATGGCCTGTATTCAGTGCCAAGACCGACACTGGTACCAGACGACAATCTGGTTGGAAACTTCTTTCTAACGACAATGAAAAGCTATGTCCTTTTAAATGGACAAGGCGCTTAATACAGTCCTTTAGAGACCGCCAAACTGATATAACAGGTGGTCATTTATTCATTACCATAAAAGGTCGCCAAAGACCAGCAACTAGGACTATAATTGGTGGATGGGTACGATCAGTATTAAAAGATGCTGGTATAAATGCTACAACTCGCTCTTGTAGATCTGCAGTAGCATCACTTTCCTGGCTAGAAGATAGACCAATAGAAGAGATTTTATCGAGAGGTAATTGGGCATCTGTACAGACATGGAGAAACCACTATTGCCGAGAGATTAATACACTGGAACGCGACAGAAATAATACATTTTTGGAAAGTTTTAAACCTCTTTAAAATTTACTTTATAATAACTAGAACCAAATAATAATAATTAATTAGTGTATAACACTGTTACGAAGTTGTAGTGTTATCAGGATTTTTAATATTGATAAATTTACTTTATAATAACTAGAACCAAATAATAATAATTAATTAGTGTATAACAGTGTTACGAAGTTGTAGTGTTATCAGGATTTTTAATATTGATAATAAAATTTAAACGAACCCGAAACCAAAAGACAATCAGCTCAGTGGTTGTTTCCTTTCGAGGATCGGCCAACTAAGGTAAAGAAAGGAAGAAGTCAAGGAAAAAAGATGATTGACTCATTCTTTGGTCGGAAAGGTCATTTTGCGACAGTTGTGCTAGAAGATGGAAGGACAGTTACTGCAGACTGGTATGTCAATCGCTGTTTGTCTGTTGTCTTGGAAAAAATTCGACAGCAGCGCCCTCGAAGCAGGATCCTCCTTCACCACGACAATGCTTCAGCGCACTCCGCAAAACGGACTGTTGAATATTTGACTATGGCAGGTGTCGAGATAATGAGTCATCCGCCTTACAGTCCTGACCTGGCGCCCTGCGACTTTCATTTATTCCCAAGAACTAAAGATAAAATTCGAGATATTCGCTTTACGAGCCCTGTAGATGCGGTGAAAGCGTACGAAAATGCCATAGAAGAGACTCCTAAGGAAGAATGGGCCCACTGCTTTTCTCAGTGGTTCCATTGAATGCGACGATGTGTAGAAAGAAACGGAGATTACTTCGAAAAACAATAAAAGTATTGGCAACTTTCTACATTAAGCCGTTTTTCATTTTTTAAACATTTTCAGTGTTACCTAGGTATTTACCATGTTTTTCACTTTTATTTCGCGGAGCTCGATATTTCGACATTATCTACGAATGTCTTGTTCATTAGACAAATCTGTTTATGGAAGTACCTAATGCTCATGTTGATTAAATTATGTTCAAGTAACCAATTGACTAGTAATGATAAATATATTGTCATGTTATTTATGAATTGTTTGTCAGTATATAGCTCCAAAAGTTGTCTCTTCTAGTCTTACTAACATTTAAATTAAAGTTTGTATATAAATATATTTGACTAGCAGCGCTCCGCAGTTTCACCTGCGATCTTCCCATTCCCGTGGGAGTACAGGGATAAATTATAGCCTATATGTATTAGCTATGTTATTGCTAAGTTTCATTAAAATCCATTCAGTAGTTTTTGCGTGAAAGAGTAACGAACATTCAACCATACATTCCTACAAATTTTCGCGTTTATAATATTAGTAGGAGTAGGTTGTCTTTAAGTACCACGTCTACGTTTTTTTGGATTGCTATTACTACATTGCTTAGTATATCCGTGGTCATGAAAATTACCACGTTTTTTTTAAATTACCATCCAAATTCAATTTTATTTGAAGACTTCTTTATCACAAAATATACGAAGTATCGAAGGGACCAAGTTCCATTCATTAACTTTGACTTTCAATCATTCTAAACTTAGTTTAGCTACGTTTCGATTGATTAGTTACATTAAAACAAGGCAGTTGGTAATTAAATTTGCATGTTTTTGTGTACCTGAGTATCTTATAAAAGTTTTAATTGAAATCCCTCTAAAGTAGGCCTTTCACTTCATTTTATGTTTTTAATAAAAGTGTGAATTATATTTCGTACAGATGATTTAAGTAGCCGTTGCACGCAACTTCGCTTACATTAATTTCGTTTTACGGGCGTTACTCGACTAAGCACTATTATTTTAATGCCTATACATAGCTATAAGGAAGGATTCCTTAAGATCCCCACCACGGTTCAAGCCTTGTCATGACTCATGGCGGTGGCACTGAGCCACCTCATCAAAAGTGGCATTGGTGACACTCGCCGGGTTTTAGTGGGTAGAGTTGTGTCCACCTTGCTATCTTTCGGGCGCAGCGAGTTCCACATACTCGCCTAGGGAGTCCCCTCTTCCCGGCGGGATGCCTTCTTAGGGATGCATTTCTCGGCGGAAAAGAAAAAAAAAAGAAAGAAAGGATCTTTAGGATTTAATTTTATGTAAATCTGAATAGTGGTTTAGGCGTGGAAATATAACAAATAGACTCACTTTCGCATGCATAATATTAAGATTTTTAAGGGTTCACACCACAGAAATATATTCTTGATATATTTCTATATATATATATAGCGCGACGCGCGTTTAAATGTAACGCAAGAAGCCTGAAGCGTTCACACGCTCTGCGTTTATTCGTTTCGCGTTCTCGCCTCCTGCGATTATGCGGTCAAGTTGTCGAGCCCCAGAGACGCGGCCACAAGGCCTGCTGTGTGAAAATGTGTATATGTAAGAATATAAGTCAATAACGCGAATATACAGGTAAGAGAGGTTTGTAGGCATGTTCTGAACGACTTAATAAAGTAAAATTGTTCGTAAATTGCGCAAACAATGAATGATATTAGACTCAGATAGATGGTATTAATTCAAAGAAACTCAGAATTTCTTTATGAGTAAAGTTCTCAATAAAAAACAATGTCTCTCCTTGAGATACTTAGGACGCTCAAATTGATCAAAGTTTCAAGGTATAAGATATATTTTTAGAATTTTTTTCTTTTTACGCGGATCTTACATCGGGACAAAGTTTACCACAGACGATATTATAATAGCTACTATCGTTAAAAATACAATACAAGCCCTATGCAGATTTTTTACATGTTATCTATTCATACGTAGAGCGATCTATGTACACTTGTAAGCTTATTGCGCGCCCGAAGGGATGAGATTGCCAATATGTGTAAAAAATACATTATATTAAATAAAATATTTTCCATATAAGCATTTACGTTCGCTATAAAGAACATAAACATACGCTTTCTTTATTTTATAATATTTTTAGGGAATTTAGCGAATGATGAAATTTTATTATCAAACTTTAACAGTTACTTAACTAAAGTTTCGAATACTTCCACAGCAACCATGGCCTCTTTTTTCTTTTCCGCCGGGAAATGTTCTTAGACATCCCGCGGGGGAGGGGGGCATCCCCAGACAGGTATGTGGGACTCGCTGCGCTCGAAAGATGGAAAGGTGGACACAGCTCTACCCACTAAAACCCGACGAATGCCACTAATGCCGTCTTTGGTGAGGTGCCCCGGATCTGTTGAGCAACATTCTTGAGAGGCTATTCGTTCGGGACAAACACAGAACAACCCCTCCCAACGTCGGGACAGTGTAATAGGGTGAGGTTTCCACCCTCGCCCCTTATCCCCTTTTCTTATAAGAGGGATACAAAGAACCCCCTCGGCTCAATTCGCTTAACCCAAGGCCCCACCGCCACGACAAGGCCTGAACCATGGCCTGAAACCTGAACTTTAAAAAAAAACACGATAAAATCCAAAGCGCTAGAAATAACAAAGAAAAGAAAAGAAAGACATTTGGGTACATACCTTGACAACTACAAAAATACAAAATGCAACCTTCAGCTAGCTTGAAGTTTCAGCGTGAAGGCCTAACACTAACCAAGTAAGAGCTCATGTATACGAAACATGTATTTCAACTGCACACGTCCATCCCCAACTTTATGACACCCGGCTACATTCCCGCACCAATTTCGCCCGAAACTGTTCCATATAACCTCGTTACCAACTACTGCTCTAGCTGTAAGTAAGCGTTTTGCGGATTATGGCGCAACTTGTTTCTCTTTATTGAAACCTGTTTTGCCTCGTGTTTTCGTTAATCAGCACAAGCCACGTGCAAAATGAAAACTGAAATATTTACACTCGGTAGAGATTTTGATGTAATTTGAAATTTGTGTGTATCTATACTAATACTATAAACCTAAAGAGTTTGTTTGTTTGAACGTGCTAATCTTAGGAACTACTGGTCGATTTGAAAAATTATTTCAGTGTTAGATAGCCCATTTATCGAGGAAGGCAGGTTATATAACATCACGCTGTGACTGACAGACTTTCATATAAAAAGGCGAATGAAGACATTTGTATTACGTTTATAACGGTATATTTAGACTTGGTGTAGAGCTTGACTGTATCAAAGTTTATAGAATATAAGTATTGCTGGATCTTACATTTAATAGAATAGAATAGAATATGTTTATTTCAGGCAAAAGAAGTGCCCATATAATATAGTTAGTGTGTTAGTTACAAAATTAACTTATAAGTATGTTAGTAGTGTTAGTGATAATATAATAATATAATGATAATCCGCCAATGTTTTACCTATGTCATGAAAATGAAGAAAGGAAATGATTTTTGACAGGTACTTCAAAATACTTAACGATGCATAATATTATATAAAAGCTTTTATTGTTACTAGAGTTGCCAAACAGACAGAAGAAACACCTGCCAGGTGGACAAACTCCCAGGAACACAAACTAGTCACCATACGAACATGTTGCTTGCAACATCTTGTTTCTATCCTGAGAAGTAAGAAAGAAAAGGATCGAAACTTATCATGTTTCGATTCCAGTAATGGTCCGTCCACCTGCTTGGCCTTCTTTTCGTTACACAGCAAAGCTGTTTGACGTGAGAAATAAGTAGGATTTACAGCTATAGGAGTTAATAATTGCCAAGATCATCCCGAACATATATTGAAAATAAGTGATCCCCCTCAACATATCTGTGTAAGAGGTAGTGCCATGCTGCATTGCAACCGAACTGGACCGGCACGACCGGGGTGGTACCTCTCGCTCACATAACACCGGTGTCAAGTGACAGCTATGCTCTCACGTTTCATGAGGTTTGTGAGTTTCCGGTGGCCCATTGGGGGTATAGGGGCAACGCATCTGCATTACCTCTAGTTGTGATGGGCGTCAGTTCCATAAGGCTCCGACTGCTCGTTTGCCCCCTTATCACATAAAAAAAATATCTCTATCACACATAATTACTAGACACTATCGCAGTCTATAAAAGGGCCTATAAACATAAAATTTAATCTTGCAGAACAGTGTCGGGGTTTGCGGGCTTTAGGTCGCTCTGGGTCGAGGAGTCACGCTCCACGTGGTCACGCGAGGGGGCTATTACACGCCGGTTCTTTTAAATAAAACGCCATATTTATTGCCACCAGTCTTAATGGAAATCCGATCCATAAAATATTTATGTGGGCCGGAATTTGTTTTATGATTTATTTAACTTCAATAAAAACTTGTGAAAGGACAATTTTAGTGTTTTAATAGTTGTTTAGGCGAACTGGCAGCTGGCATTCGCCTTATTCGGCAACTTTTTTAATATTCGGTATTAGGCCGAATACTGCTGCTAGTATATTTCTTACTTTTTGCTGATAGCAAACGATTGCGCTTTTCTCGCACACCTCAATAAGATAATTCGTAACCACGCTTACCGAACATTCGTCGCTGCGGTCGGGAACGTATTCAGCTAAATCACTATTCGTGGCATCTCTAGAATTTTTACCTATGCGCTGTGCCGCTTTACCGTCTGCATGGGTACCACGATCCTGCTTATTTCGTCCTTCAAAAGGCTTTTCAGTGTTGTGGAAATAGGGGCAAGAGCTGGGCAGGTAGTATAATCATTGACACCGAGACTTACATCTTAAGTTTCAGGCAACTTGTGTGTCTCGACTTCCCGTTTGTCTATCCAACTAATACTAAAATTGCCAATCTTACGGTGCTACTAATTCAGACGTCTGTCGGCCTAAAACCAATTCTTATATGGTAATTACGTAAAGGGCTAATATATTTTTGGAGGAGGATTGGGTATCACAGTACAATAGTAAACACTACATCACTTAATGTGGACTGCAAGAAACTTGTGGGAGAACAAACGTAATATCGCTTAGGACCCTTAACTTTAAAAGTCTAATTACTCGGGTCCCGATTCTGCTCATTGTTCTATTGTTTGTAGGTTACCTTGATAGTTATAGGGTTCATTAACATACTTAAGTTACTAAGTAAAATCAAGTTACTAATTAAGCTTCCGACCCAAGCATTCAACTTGGATTTTGAGATGCTTCCTTATTTATTTCTTTCAATAACTTAATAAGAGTGGCAAATATTAATCACTCCAGACATCAACCTGATGGTAGATGGTATCCACATATGGTACCCTGAGACACAAGTAATACACCTTTTTTTAAATACAGCAACTTTTCCTTGGATGTATCTATATTAAAACTACAATTACTTATTTTGTTAAATATGTATTTCCTTAGTGACAAAATTGTGTTTTATTTATTTAAGAATAATTGTGCAAGATAAATCAATTAATCTATGGTTTCATCGAGGTAAGCGCTAATCTCTAAATGCTTTGAGAGAAGACGTGAGAGAGCTTCTCAAGTCAGTCCCCCTCAAGTCCTTCCAATAACTTAAGTCCGCTTGCGTCTGACCTATAATTCCGTCCGAAGATTAAATGAGAGACTCGTTGTAAAGCTACAGATTATTATTGGACGTCAAGGCTTAGTATTGAGTAACATCTATATTATGGATTTTAATTATAGAAATTGATGGGTCAAGGGTAGTACCTACAATGAGATTTTCTTGTTGAAATGACGATTAAATACACCAACGTGACATACGTTGGTGTATTTAATCGTCTGCTAAGCTGCGCTAGGAATCTTATACGCATAATGATGCGTATAAGATTCCTACCGCAGCTAATAAAAGAGCTGATAACTTTGAAACCGCTGAAACGATTTAGATGATGCATTTCTAAAAACCATTGCTAGAAAACCTGCTTTAAATAACGGTGACATTGACAGACACACAGCGGTCAAACTTATTAAACGCCTTGTTTTGTTTCGGGGGTTAGAAAAAAGAGTCATAATTGAGCCACTGTATTTACAAAATAGTGGCTGGTCCTATATGAATACGTGTGGCGGATCGACGTCTTGGCGTTCATTGAAATATTGCTCTACAGCGTATATTTAATCGGTTGGTAATTGTGATGGCGAGGTTGCGTCTATATTATTGGCTGACACCCCCCCTTCTACTCCTAAGATTTAATGAACGATACGCTACTGGAGGGCAAAGTATAGATTTATTCGACGTTAATTTTTATGATAATAAATAAGGAGTAAAAATTAATAACAGTATTTTCAGAGCTAGTCTAGACATGACACATTTTTCGTAAAGGACACTGGATTTATTTTATCTCATTTAATCTTCTTTATATAGACGTGTCGCGGATTCCAAGATAGTTTTTAATATATTCAGACTCATTAACATAATTTTAAATCTTTGTTATATTTGTTATTTATAAATAAAATAAATCTAAATATCTTTAGTAGGCAACAAACTTGTACACTTGAAAGACTTTCAATATTTTTTTTACATATCTACCTACCTACTAAAACCTATAAAAATACTACTTATACTACTACCTATAAAAAATGAGAAAAGAACTTTTACGTTGCTCTTTTGTCAAAAAAAATTATTATAGTTGTAAAATCATAATTCCACTTCTTAATATGTTAAAAAAATTGCAATATATAGGTATATTTGACGACCTCTGTGGCTCAGTGGTAAGCGCGTAGGCGCTCAAGCCGGAGGTTGCGGGTTCGAACTTCGAATCCCGCCAGGGAACAAAAATATTTTCTGTGTTCCTGGGTCATGGATGTGTATTAAATATGTGTATTATATAATAAAAATCTTAATTAGATGTATAGTATAAAAGTATTAAATATATTTCCGTTGTCTGGTACCCGTAACACAAGTTCTTCGAGAACTTACCACGGGACCAGATTGACGTGGTGTGTAAGCGTCCATAGATATTATTATTATAGGTAGGAGTGCCAATAGTAGGAAAGGAAAGACATAAAACCATTTACAAAATTCATACGACGCAAACTGTAAATCAGTCACTTGGTCACTGAAATCTCAGCAATTCAAGCATCACTAACTTACGTAATCGAAAGGACTGGAAACGAAAGATCACATACCATAGAGCAGAAATTGGATAGATACGGGAGATATATTGCTCAACATAAAAAGCCGCACTCGCTAAATTCCTACCCATTTCCGGCAGCCCACTTGTGATTCGTATTTTGGAATCCTTTTTATCTTTTTGCAGGCGTTGTGTGGCGCTGAAGTGACAGCGGCACCAAGCCACTTCTATGCTCATATATCACTTGAAGCAACGTCCGCGCTAACGGCCCGTCTGTCAGCTCAATGTTTTTCGCACTATGCCTTTCAAGTTGTCATTTTTCTTTACTTTTTAGATATACAGGCTCTTTGCTGTCGGCATTCAAAGCATATTTTATATAAGTTTGCAGTAAATATAGTAAACTGGGGTTACGGTAAAAACAGCTCAAACATAATTAGTAGATTCTTTATTTATACTAATACTAGCTGTTGCCCGCAGCTTCGCCCGGGTTAACTTTTAAAATTCGAGGGGTTGACCACCCTTATCACTTGGTGGTATGAAAAATAGATCGTAGCCGATTCTCAGACCTACTGAATACGCATATAAAGATTTGATAAAAATCGGTAAAGCCGTTTCGGAGGAGTACGGTAACTAACATTGTGACATGGAAATTTTATATATTAGATATTTAATTTTTTAAGCAAGTTTTTTTCAAGTGAAAACTTCTTTGGGCGCTCCATACACAGATTTTTGTAGGCTGTGAGTGAGCCGGAGCCGTCACGCTCGGAGGTGAAAGGCTAGATCGGGTGAATTCGGGACCGCCGAGTGTACCCGAGCGAGAAAGATAGAAAGATACTGTGAGTTCCATAAGAATCTAAAAATGACAATTATTGTCATATATACATACATGATAGTAAGTACCTTCTTTCTACTGATAAACTAAAATTTCGAAGTTATAAGTTTTTACTTCTATCGACAGTCACTATGACTGGTTAGTTTTTTTTAATTTTGAGGAAATACCGGGGAACAGCAAATAAAATTTATGTCTGAATATGAAATGCCTTGTAGAAATAGATAATTATGAATTCAAGCAAGGTTTGCATAAAACCTTATTACTAGTAGATATATATTGTGATATCTAAGATACGATCGCCTAGATAAGATCGAGGTTAAGCCTGCCAAATACACGCGAGAGTGAAAATGTCAAATATGAAAATCGTGTATTATATAAGACTTCGTTTGAGAGTTCAAAAAGAGGTGAAAAAGATTTACACATTTTACGACTACGCTAAAGTCATTTTAACTTTAGCGTAGTCGTAAAATGTGTAAAATGACAAAAAAGGAATTATTTTTACACTATTTATAAATACTTACATCTCATCATATAAGTACAAAAAATATTAAGCCTAAAAATATAACGTGAATTATAACAAATGGAAATGTGTTCGTAGAAAGATACAAAGGTAATCTGATTTCGCCTATTCAGTACTGGGCATCTTAAACCTTCTGGATATTGAAAATAATGAGGGAATATCACTTTAAAAGGTTTTATAAAATAAGAAATTGTCTATTTAACAATTAAATAAAGTACATAAAAACAAAATACACATTGTATTAAAAATATTATTTCTATTTTTAGTTTATTTCAATACATGAGGCAACCTTACGATAAAATAAGATCATTTAAAAACTATCAAGGCTAATACGTCACAACCATAATTGGCTGCAGGTCTAATGTTTAAACTTTAAACACGTGACGAACAAAGATATAATTAAACTAGGAATAAAACCGGTGGGAGGGAAGCGCTATGCCGCGCTCCCGGCTGCATGGATACCAGCATCTTGCTTGTTTCTCCCGTGAAACAACTTTGCTGTGTTTCGGAGAGAAGGACAAGACAGGCAGTGTAATTACTGGCACCGAGACTTAACATCTTATGTCTCAGGATAGGCAACACATAGATGAGTTGCCTGGGCTCGTTCCAGGTAAAATAGTTTAAGTTCATGGGCGACGTCGACCACTTACCATCTGGTGGCACGTTTGCCAGTTTTCCAAAAAACAAACACATAACGTTAGCTAAGTACCGTGGTAAGATCTTAAATTGTTACGGGTTATACATATATTATATTTTCATACTAGCCGTTGCCAGCAGCTTCACCCGCGTTTATTTAGATTTACAGTCGTACCCGGAGTGATGATGATTATTTTTATAGCCTAAGTTATGCCTTATAAGACCAGCTATCTGCCAGTGAAAGTCCCATCAAAATCAGCCCAGCCGTTTCCGAGATTAGCCGGAACAAATAGACAGACACAAATTGTAAAAAATGTAATTTTGATTATTATGTATCGTGTATACATCCATATGAATTCAATAAAAAGAGGTTATTTTAATATTACAAACAGACACTCCAATTTTATTTATCTGTATAGATGTTTAGATTAAAATGATTAACAACTTGACCTTTGTCATGTTTTTATCTTTAATTTTGCGAAGCTTGATATTTTAGAATTGTCTACGAATGCCCTCTTCTCTCAACTCAACACCAATAGAACATTGTCAAAATCTCCTTTAGACAGTTTAGAAGACATATTATAAATAAGGAAATTACTAACACATCCATGACCCAGAGAGAAGACATCTACATATATTTATGGTAGCAATTGTCAGGACTTGGCGACCTTTGAGCCGAACCGCGCCCGCGAATGTCCCTAGCCGGTTCATTCGATCTCAAAGAGAGGGGGGGGGGGGGGGGTATGAAAGGGAGAGACATCAGATTATGAGAATAACTTTTAAATTTAATTAAAAATTATTTGTATGTTAAACTAAAAAATATTAAGTAGGTAATAAATCTCCGATAGCAGGGGGGACAAGGGGCGAGGATGGGAACGTCACCCCATTGCACTGTCCCGACGTTGGGAGGGGTTGTTCTGTGGTGCGAGACAACCCCTCTGTGGCTGTGCGTCGGCCCCTTGGGGGACTGACTAGGGGCACCGGGGCACCTCACCAAAGGCGGCATCTGTGGCACTCGCCGGATTTTTGTGGGTAGAGCTGTGTCCACCTTACCATCTTTCGGGCGCAGCGAGTCCCACATACCCGCCTGGGGAGTCCCTCTTCCCCCGCGGGATGTGTATGAGCATTTCCCGACGCAAAAGGAAAAAAAAGATTGAAGACTAAATATAATCTGGACGTAAACATAATATAATCCATTTTTATCACGGTTTCAACCTTGGGGTCACAACACGTACGCAATCTTCATTATCAAGTTCATGTGTAGTAAATACCAAGAATAATTTCCCGCCATTACTCGAACAAACTACGAAGTCTGTAAACAAGGATCTTTGTTTTTAATTGCGAATCGATAAAATACACTAAAAACTGTAAATAAATGCAATATCAAGAAAACATCTTCATAACCGATTGAACTGGGTTATCTATCCTTGTGCCCCACCATGGTTCAGGCCTTGATGTGGCGGTGGGGCTCAGTAGCCTAAGGTGTGCCCAGCACCTTGAGCGAAGCCAATTGAGCCGAGGAGGCTCTTCGTACCCCTCTCATAAGAAGAGGGGACAAAAGAGCAGGGGGCAAGGAGTGAGGACGGGAACCTCACTCCATTGTACTATCCCGACGTTGGCAGGGGTTGTTCTGTGGAGCGGGACAAATCCTCTTTGGAGGTGGCGTCGGTCCCCTGAGGCTCCCCTGAGTCACCTGACGGCTAGTCAGTCGACTAGCCGTCGAGAAGCCTTGTTAGCTCAACAGATCCGGGGCACCTCGCAAAGGCGGCATTGGTGGCACTCGCCGGGTTAGTGGGTAGAGCTGCGTACACTTACCAGCTTTTGGGCGCAGCAAGTCCCACATACCCGCCTGGGGAGACCCACTCCCCAGCGGGATGCCTCAGAATATTTCCCGGCGTTAAAGAAAAAAAGGGTAATCATCGTGGGTAAGAACTATCGCATAAATACGGAAATAAAAAATATACTTTGATTTTCATTGAAGTTTGGTCGGAAATTATTAGCCGGCATGCGCGCACGACAAAATTTTGTCTACCCCTTTTCCCGTATCATCTCTCTGTCTACAGTAGCTAACATGCGAGTTCAATATTAAGGAAGAGATAAAGTAATTTATACTTATAATAATAATATCAACCCTTATAATATGTCCTACTGCTGGGAACGGGTCTCCTCCTCGAAATCAGGCGAGGAGGGTTTTGGGCCATAGTTCACCAGTGCGCTGGCTCAATCCGGGTTGGTAAACTTCACACACCTTCAAAGACTTAATCTCATTGGGCATGCAGGTTTCCTCACGATGTTTCCTACACCGGTGGCCAAGCGATGTTCTCATGTTCAGATGCACGTAGAAATTTAGAAAAACCCATTTCTAGGCATCACAGGGGTCAGGATCGAACCCGGACCTCTCGGCTCTCACTCAAGAGGCCGAGCCCCTACCCACTAGGCCAACGTCGCTCACAAATAAATTTATATGAACCTATAAACAAAAAAATTAATAAAACCGGGAGCCTATGTTTTGTACACCGTGGCGTTTCTCATTTGTAATATTGGTAGGAAGTAGAATATACAATAACTACATATTTAAATTTTTGGCAACTTGAAATGTACGTTTGATATATTATGTAGTTTTTATGTGTATTTGTCTTAAAGTATCCATAATATATAGAGCGCGCGTCACTAAGTATGAACTGTAAGCACAGGTATGAACATAGACAAAACCATTGTCTTGGAAACGTTCAATTTGGGTCAAAGCGCTTTTCATCATAATATTTGTTTCTATGTTAAAATGGTGAAAAAGGAAGTGCCAATTTGTAAGAATGATTCCTGGAAGCAAAATAAAAGAAAGCAATAACATTTATGTCTTAGCGTTCATTGAGGGGTAAATGGACAGATAACTATCTATAACGCATCTGCTTACGATCGGCACAATGAAGCGACGTGACACTCGCACTCTATATATTATGTGTACTCTAAGGTATTTGTGTACTATGTGTCCAAAATAAATATATAAAAAATTTATTACCATCACACTAAAGTATAATATTAGGTAACAATCACCACTCATCCAAGTTTCCGAACTAATGTTTTATTCACTCACCTGTGAGCTTGTAAATATGTTCCACAACTCGGGTATTGTTCGGAAACGTGAAATAAGTGTCGCGTGCGAGGATTTATATCGAATATCTGAGTTTACGCTTCACGTATGTAATTCGAGATCTTTTGAGATCGCTTTTAGTTTTGTTTGTACGTAAAATGCTATGTTATACGAATATATCGTAAGATGGAAGCAACGTTGAACAGGGTGAATTTAGACAACGCTCATTTTAGAGAATATCATCTTCATCTTCAGTAGGTACATGATGGTATGTATGTATGACTTTATTCCTATAATTAAGGGAGACGGACACGCTTTCATACATTCTTGGGCCTAAATGTAAAAAGATAAGAGTGGTGTCAATGAAGAGCTTATAATATATTATCAAGCATATATGAGAGCAGAGTTAGCAACAAATTGACAATACACTTATTTAACAGATGATTTTTGAACTATGATTGTTATTTTGTTATAATGGACAGTTATTTACTTGTAGTTTATTTAACTCAGCTGTTTTATCCACTTCATAGTTGACCATCAAACTTAAATTCTTTATTTGACCGAAATATTACATAATATAGAAATGCGATAATTATTTTTGATCATAACCACATCAACAGTACCTAGTGGTAAGCACTTTTGCAATGAATAAAAATTAAGAGTCGTATTATATTTTTGCTGGTTGTTAGACCCTGAATAAAAAAAAAACATATAAACAAAATCTTTTGATAGATAGAAAATTGTTTAAGTGTAATAAAAACATGTAAGAAAGAACGAGATATTTATGACCAAATTAGATTAGATCCTCTAGCATCTACATGTTTATGTGGATGTGTCTGTCACCAGAGCACAAGAGCACAATATATGAAGCCAATTTACAAGTAAATTAAACCAACAAAGGCGTTGTGTATCTGTTAGCACCGAAATATTTACACTAACCCATAATGATGTACAAATATTGTAACGGTAATATTTTGTATGTAATAGAATTGTTTGTATGATTTCTGGGGACAATTTAATTTTGAAGTGGTAACTGTGAAGCGACTAGCCTTAAGATGTTTTTATTTTAGTTCGATAGCCAAACTGGCAGACATGCCATATGAATTCTGATAGTATAATAAACAATTCACTATAAACAAGTGGGTACCTCATGCAGAATGCAGACAAGAGCGCGGCACAGCGCATCCCTCTCGACCCTCGTATCAGCGAGTAAGATGCTATTAGCTTATATTATTGTTAATAGAAGTATGTGAAGATTTAGACTATTTTTTTGTTTCTTCTATCGTGTGCTAAATGGCGCTTTTAATCAACATATAAAATATTGATAGAAAGAAAACAAAAAACAGTATTTTGATACACCAATTACCAACTCTGCGTTATTTTTTATGTTAGTTGGGTAGGCAAACGTGCAGACGAGCCACATGATGGTAAGTGGTCAGCGTCGCCGATGGACATAAACAAATTAAGCTGAGACTAGCCTAGGCAACTCATTTACCCCACCATGGTTCAGGCCTTGACGTGGCGGTGGGGCTCAGTAGTCTAGGGTGAGCCCAGCACCTTGGACGAAGCTAATTGAACCGGGGGGCTTTTGTCCCCTCTTATAAGAAGAGGGGACAATAGAGCAGGGGGGCAAGGGGTGAGGGTGGGAACCTCACCCCGTTGTACTGTCCCGACGTTGGGAGGGGTTGTTCTGTGGTGCGGGACAACATCCTGTGGAGGTGGCGTCGGTCCCTTGCGGGACTGACTAGCCGTCGAGGTGCCCTGTTAGCTTAACAGATCCGAGGCACCTTACCAAGGCGGCACTGGGGGCACTCGCCGGGTTTTAGTGCGTAGAGCTGCGTCCATTTACCATCTTTCGGGCGCAGCGAGTCCCACATACCCACCTGGTGAGACCCACTCCCCAGGCGGGATGTCTCAGAGCATTTCCCGGCGTAAAAGAAAAAAAAAGGCAACTCATTTATGTGTTGCCTATCCTGAGACATAAGATGTTAAGTCTCGGTGCCAGTAATTACACTGCCTGTCTTGCCCTTCTCTCCGAAACACAGCAAAGTTGTTTCACGGAAGAAAAAATCAGGATGGTGGTATCCATACAGCCGTGAGCGCGACACATCGCAATAATTATTTGAATATCAGATTTAGAACATAATATTACGCGCTTTTTGCACCATGTTAAACGAAAAGGACAAGATGAAACATTACTGTATTGATAACCAAAATGTTCAAAAATTAATTGGGGTATTCCATACGCCGAAATAAAATTGAACGTAATGAGATCATATTCTTAAAAGTATCACTTGCGTAGAGCTAAGAAAATCCTCTTATCTTAAATACTTCGTGCGAAATATGACTAATTTATTTCTTGTCTGTTTACATAACTTTTAGTACCCGACGTTTGTTTACAGTTACATTGTTTAACAATTTTCTTAGTAATTTTCTATTTTAACATTTCTAAATAATGAGGGGTATATAGATAACGTCATTGGCCTGTCTAGTTTAATATAAAACAACCTGTAGAAAGGTGGAATGTCTCCATTAGCACATACAATCGATGGACGGATGGATGGATGGATGTATGGATAGATGGATGGATTAGATAGGCGGACAGCAGTGTTGCCACTACGATCTAATTCAGTGCTTGCTAATTAAATTAGGTAAGAAATTACAAGCAAAGTTGCCTAACATGAAAGCAGCAGTAGCAGTGTAAATTGAAATGATGGAAATGATTATTAAATAGATTTTTTCAAAGTATTAAAGTACCAGAAACATCGGGGCATGTATAAAACTTGATAAACCGCCATAAAATCCGTAAAATTGTTCCATTATAATGAGATTTTTTTCAACAATAAAATGCGCTGCTGTTGATTGCGCCAAAAAGTAAACCAGTAATATGGAAATTTACCTACGAGATGAAATGTGAATCTTTTTATTTTACATAATTTAACAAATTTTGTACGAGTGAGTTTTAAATGTAGTCTTGATATTTTGCGTATTTATTTACTGTAGGGCATTCTAAGGAACGCAAAACAGCCAATCTCCGGCTACCTGGAGCCAACTAAAACCTACTCCTCGATAAATATCGTCGGTGGATCCTCAACTACGTCTTCCCTTTAATTGATAGATAGTGTTTCAAATTTAACACATTTTTTGTTGTATATTTACTGTTTAAATCATTAGTAGAAGTAGTTTTAGGAATTACCTATGTCCATGTTTATTACTTCTTCTTTAATAATACTGTATAATATATGTATAATAGAACTGTTTTAAATCCCAGCTGGTATCATATCATTTAATTCTTTGAAATATGTATGGTTCATAGGGAAAACCACTATGAAAGACTCGGAATCAATTTCTGGGTAATTAGTGTTTTCCTGAAGTCCAGGCGGACGAAGTTATGGTCAAGTAAACTGTTATAACCAAACCGAGGGGGTATCACTACATAGTATAAACAAAGTCGCTTTCTCTGTCCCAATGTCCCTTTGTATGCTTAAATCTTTAAAACTACGCAACGGATTTTGATGCGGTTTTTTTAATAGATAGAGTGATTTAAGAGGAAGGTTTATATGTATAATAACATCCATTAAATAGTGGAGAAATACTGTTATTTTTGAGGTTTCTAATGTGATGTCGTAAATAAACACATTTTTTGCACTTACATTGCAAACGCTGGATGAACACTAACAGATAGATCAAAATAATGTACTACATTATTGTACACCTTAGAAAGATCTACAAAAAAGTCCGCGATGGCATATGTGTATCTCTTAAGGATAACATACTATATCCATTTTAATACTTAAAAAATGGGCAATTATAAAATGGTAGTTGGAAAGCTATTTACACAAATGTGGGATTAATCCTTATCATTTAAAATATGTTAGTTAGGTTGAGCATTTCATGAAGTATGTTTTTCGTTTACACCATGCAAATGAAATGCATATCTTAGAAGATATAGCAAAATCAAAATAATGCGACACCGTGATTTCGACCGAGCCACGCGAGCCGGGCGCTCCGTGATGCCGCGCCTCGCGCCCGAGCCGGGCCCGGCCCCGGTTGCGAAAGTTAGGATAATAATTATTATTGTATCAATGTAATATGGTAGAATTGTGTATCCTAAATATGCCTACTTAAAAGTCCGCGATGGCATAATATGTCTATATTAGTTAAATATAACATACTTCCTTATCCATTTTAATACTTTAAAAATTGGCAATTATAAGGCGGTAATGTAAAAGCTATTTACAAAATACGGTATTAATCACTTCATATTATAAAATAAAGTCCTACGCCCGTCCATATTATTATTATTATTATTATTTAAGGGGTGGGGACACCAGCAAGGCCAGACGGGTGATCAGTCCTCATTAACGGGACCATTTCACCCAATTCCCCGGACGCCCGTCCATAGATAAATAATCATCATCAATCCGTGTACGGCTGTACCTTCATCTAAGTTAACGCGGGCGAAGCTGCGGGCAACAGCTAGTTACTTATAATACATAGGTTATTATCCACGGCTTCTTTGATCTCTGAGACCCAATTTAAGAGTATGCCGGGGTGTGCTATGTTGCGCCCGTTATAAGTAGGTACCTACCGCATTCTACTCAGTTCTATCAGTCAGACAGCATTGTTTCATATAGAAGAGCAGGACAGGAAAGTATAAGTGGGCAAGTCACGGATGAACTTGTGTGCATGAGAGATGCAGACCATTTACCATGAGGTGCCTCATCAATTTGCCTATCCAAGTAACAGAAAAAGATAGCTTACACAATGTTCCTTTAAACAGTTGGAGTTTATCAGTCTCATATCATTTATTATACTTGGACTAACAAATATATATTTTTTTTATAGCAGGGAAATGCTTTTTACGCATGTAGCCAGGATCTCGGGTAGATCCTGACCCTATGTGGGACTCGCACCTGGGAGTGCGCTACCCGTAAACAACAAAGGTAAATTGGACCAATCCTTTATAATCAATATTATAGAATAACAGATCTTCGTTTTGGATATTTGCTATAATAGAACCAAGATCTTATCCAAGAAGAACCAAGATCTGTTTTATCCTCACAAATGATTATAAAAGAAACTCAAAGAATCTAATAATATGGAATGAGATTCTTTTGAAATTACTTTTATTTACGAGGCTAGCGCACATTTCACAAAAAGATCGGATTTTAGTAAACGTGGCGGCATCGCCCCACCTAAATTGAAAAACCCTAAAGGCCTAACCAGTATTGCCAATGATATAGACGTGGAATCCCCAAATTTTAAAATTTATATAAAAACTAGCAGCGCTCCGCGATTTCACCCGCGGTCTTCTCATTCCCGTGGGAGTACAGGGGTAAATTATAGCCTATATGTTATTTTCATGTATAAGCTATGTCATTGTAAAGTTTCATTAAAATCCATTCAGTCGTTTTTGCGTGAAAGAGTAACAAATATACATATCCATACATTCTTACAAACTTTCGCGTTTATAATATTATTATTTTTTTCTCTAGTGAAATCATAATCATAGAAAAAATCATACTCATATTTGAAAGGCTGGCAACGCACCTGTTAATTCTCTAAGCGGGTGTCTGTGGATGTTGCTTTTCACTTACCATCAGGTGAACCAACTGTCCGTTTGCCCCCCTCTTCTATAAAAAAAAACCTCGGGCCCGGAAGAGCCCAGTGGTTCGCACTCATAAGAGCTGTACATAATAATCTATCCAACTAACTTTTGGTGCATTGATCAAGCAATAAATAATAAAATGTTAGAATACCCACATTTCTGTCAAAGAATTCCATTCCAAAAATATTCTCCCGCATTTTCGGGAATACTCCATAAATTGGCAGCCCTAACTATCATACAAAGATATTTCTTATTAGACACAGTGCGAATTATACGCATTTCTTACAATAAGATATCTCATAAGTTGGATCGTTGCCAGGGACTATTGAACGATATGGATAATTTACACATCAGTTGGAATGGAACTATGATTGTAATAAGATTTTTACGCGTTATCGTACCCAATATAATAAGTATAATCGACTCATATTGATAACCGATTAATTTTTTAGCTCCAAATGTTGCCACCTTCCATAACTTTCCCGTCCTTCTAACCTAAGTCCAAATAAATATTCTCATGTCTGCAAGAAACATTTTTAAACTACCTACAAACGCACTAATTACAAAATTGTCCTATAGCTATAGTTCCTATAAATGCAGATTTTTATTTACTTAAAAATATGTTATATTATGTTCACACGACATGTACACGAGTGTTCTTCCCCACCAAGGTTCAAGCCTTGTCGTGGCGGTGTGGCTCAGTAACCTCGGGTGAGCAGCTGCACTTTGGGTGAAGCGAATTGGATCAAGGGGGCTCTTTGTACCCCTCTTATAAGAAGAGGGGACAAAAAGCAAGGGGCAAGGGGCGAGGATGGGAACCTCACCCCATTGTACTGTCCCGACGTTGGGAGGGGTTGTTCTGTGGTGCGGGACAACCCCTCTGTGGAGGTGGCGTCAGTCCCTTGCGGGATTGACTAGCCGTCGAGGTGCCCTGTTTGTTTACTAGATCCGGGGCACCTAACCAAAGGCGGCACTCGCCGGGTTTTAGTGGGTAGAGCTGCGTCCACTTACCAGCTGTCGGGCGCAGCGAGTCCCACATACCCGCGTGGGGAGACCCACTCCCCCCCAGGATGCCTCAGAGCATTTCCCAGCGTTAAAGAAAAAAAAAAAAACGAGTGTTCTTAAAATTCTACAAAAATTGAATGTGTTTTAGTGGACATCCAAAATGGTCATTTTGAAAAGTATTTATGTTCTGGTATATTCCAACAGCTTGCTCAAAGGACACGAACAAACACTATGTGCTTCTTCGACGAAAAAACAATGATCATTACATAACGTGACTATGTACAAGCATTATAGAAGATTCCGAGTTAAAAACCGGTCGATAAAGGTGTTGCGGTGACGTAAACATCCTTGAGAACGGTCGCTGTCTACGAAATATTCACGTGAAGGAAAACTGTATCAAATACCCATTGTTTGTGTTCAGGAAAATAATAGCATAGAACAATAGTGTGAGGTGTATAAGATACTTACTTCTATTAAGACCGCGTGCCGTCACAAGCTCCTAGGGATAGGTACTCTTCTTCAAAGGATATATTTTTATTAAGAGTATTTTGGAATATCACATTTGTCTTATGCTGTTTTACTTTTGGTTTAAGCACTTTTTTATGAATCTTATAGGAAATTTTTTATATTTGCATATTTAAATCATACAATTGTATTATTAATATCCACTTATAAAATATGATTACTTATTAAATAAAAAAAATCTTTTTAATTATGACGTGCTATGGTTTCGAAGATAATCCCCACCAGTGTTGGCATTAATCAATTATTTTTTAAATCAATTTATTAATTTGATTAATTTTAATCAGATTACATTAATCGTGATTAGAATAATCATATTATATCTTCTAAGCCACGAAACAGATTTGGGTGAAATTTGATATGAAGATACTTTGAAACTTAACGTAGGACTTAAGATAGTTTTTTTTTCGGAACGATCTATGCTAATGGCCAAAAGGCCCTAATGCTTCATCGAATTAGTGTGAGCTGATTTGGCTCAATTATGGTTTATTATTAGTGGAGGGGTTGCCCCCCGCCAACCGTGAAGTCATCGACCACATGGCCTCCTGGCGTCGGATTGGACTTAAAATACTTCTTTTCCTGAAAATCCATGAACTATAAAACGTTAATCAAAAGTATAATTACATTTATTAGCTTGCAGTAATAACTAAATTAGACACGCAGTACATAGGCCATAAAGGTATAGTCTGTGAAATTAGAATAAGGAATAGAATCTGAATAAGAAAAAAAAAATTAAACAAAAATTAAAACCGACTTCAAAATTTAAAAATTAAAAAATTAAAAAGTAATAAAATAATTTCTTTAATCTTTGTGCCTACAATTTATAATCAACTTGTTCTTCTACTAATATACAATCTTTGCATTTACCACGTCATTATTGTTACTTTTGGAGTCGGTGTCAGTCAAGGTGGGTAGGGAGGTAGGTACATCAACGAATACGACACCGGCTTCAAAAGTAACAATAATGACGTGGTGAATGCAAAGTTTGTATATTGGTAGAAGAACAAGTTGATTATAAATTGTAGGCACAAAGATTAAAGAAATTACTTTATTACTTTTTAGTTTTTTTTTAAAATTTTGAAGTCGGTTTTAATTTTTGTTTAAAAATGTTTTATTTCTTAATTTTTAGTCATTGCAAAATTCGATAACTGATTTTATTTGTCTGAAATATGGGTAGAACTATTAAACGCGTTGCTCAGATTAGATAGCGCTGTATTAATGAGATGAACGTAGAAAGGGTGTAAATCATTACATTTGTTAAATGAAAAAACCGAAATGGAATTGTGTAAAACTTCATATACATTTAATTGAAAGTAATCACGGCAGATTTGCTGCTATTCATTATTAGTTATATATAGGTATAGAACATCACCATCACCAATATATTATAGGTATAGAATGGATATTATGATGACCTTGAAATACTATGATGCGCTTACAAGACACAGTTGTTTTTGGTTCATTTAACAACCACAAGTAATTAAATTTAATTAATGAAATAAAATAAAATTATTTTGGCATATTATTTAGCCGTATGAACTTAGCCCAATAAAAGCTGTAAATCGTCAAAGATTCCCCTCGACTGTGTAAGGTCTCCATCATTACACCTGTAATGGCGCTTATAACCCATATGGGTGCAAAGTTCTCATCAATTTAAATTAATTAAGTCCAAACACAAGGTAGCTACTGTAAACTGTTGAGGAGTTCCCTTAACTGTCATTTGTCTTCATCATCAGACCCTTAATGACAGTCACAACCCATCTAGGTGTAAAGTTCTCATCATTACAAATTAATCAAGCCCAAACACAAAGTTACTGATGTAAATCGTTAAGGAGTTCCCTCGACTGTCTTTCGGCCAGCATCAGATCGACTCTAGACTTTCATTAAATTGTAGTCCTTCAAAACACTTTACAAAAAAAGTATCAAACGCACTAGTCGCCCCTACGATTTTCGAAAGTTCCCCTCGATTTCTCTGGGATGCCATCATCAGATCCTGGTTTCCTTATCATGGGACCATTTGGGAAGTATACCCTTTAGAACAAAAAAATAATTTTTCAAATCGGTCTAGCCATCTTCGAGTAATCAGGAAACATACATAAAAAAAAAAAAAAAATCCGACGAATTGATAACCTCCTCCTTTTTGAATTTGGTTAAAAAGAATAAATATATATAAGTAATAAATAGTTAATCATATAATCAAATTAATGATTAAAGATTACGATTAACAATCTTAATCCTTTTAAATTTGATTATGATTATCAATAATTAATTTTTAATCGTTACTCAGATTAACTTTGATCTATACACTGATCCCAACTATGGTTCAGGCCTTGACGTAGCGGTGGGGCTCAGTAGCCTAGGGTGAGCCCAGCACCTTGGGCAAAGCTAATTGAGCCGAAGGGGCTCTTTGTACACTTCTTATAAGAAGAGGAGACAAAAGAGCAGGAGGCAAGGGGCGAGGACCACTACCCGCGTGGGGAGACCCACTCCCCTGCGGGATGCCTTAGATCATTTCCAGAAAAAAAAAATGGTTTCGACGTAAAGATAGATTATTATTATAAAACACAAAAAGAGGGGTGTATGTAGTCACAGACACATGCACAGACCAATCACATCTGGATCTGGACAGACACGAGTCACAGATACTCTAACTTTGAAACGGGTGAACAATTTTGGATGCGACTTTCCGACGACTTTTACAGCGATGGTTCTTAGATATTTTCATCAAAATCGCTTCAGCCATTTCAAGGTTATCAAAACCATTATTGGCTGTGGTAGGAATCTCAGACGCACAATGGATATTTACTTTACTTGCAAACATACGTGTCAAACAAATTTGGTATGAAGGCTAGGATTTACATTTTACACACACACACGAAAAAAAAATGAATAGACTTATAACCTTCACCCCCCTAACATCCATAGAGTCATCCATAGGTAAGAAATCCAAAAATAAGAACAAAAGTTAAACATTTTATAATAAAAAATTAAATTAAACAAAAAATCCTAATGCAAAAAAGCGAACATTGAAAAAGGTCATAAGTAAATGATATCTTGACCTATTAAATTCGATTGCCTAACATCTATTTAGATGTTGGTCTAATTATATCTATTTTAGTAAAACCTACATCTGAGATATGTGTTAAATTATGTTCTCTTATATAAGTTTAAATAGTATTTTGTGTATATACATATCCTTTTTTGAAGTCGTTTAATTATAGAAACTGGTGGATGGTACGATTTCAACGAGCAATCCTGCTCGTTGAAATGTCGCCATGGGGAGAGGATTCAATTGATTGTTTATCTATATACATATTATATGTAATTCTTCTGTACGTGTGTATGTCACTGAACTCCTCCTAAGCGGCTAGACCGATCTTGATGATATTTTGTGTGTGTTCAAGTGGATTCGAAAATGGTTTAGATTCACAAAACAAAATAAAAGAAAATACGTACAGGACAACGTCTGTCGGTGCCACAATTTTTTTTTTACATTAAAACTATTTCAACGCGATATTTAGTATGTTTTTCATTTTTAACCGACTTCAAAAAGGAGGAGGTTCTAAATTCGTCCGATTTTTTAAACGTATGTTCCGCGATAATTTTATTAAGATCGGACAAGTCGCTTTGTAGTTATTTTCAATAATGTATATTTGGTTGGTTTTCTTTACCTCGACGATATGCACCTTTTATTATTTGTCTCAATGATGTATCAATTGTATAGGATGCTTTGGCAGCACACCTTCCTTTCTCCTCCCTTACCGGTGGGAGGGAAGCGGTGTGCCGCGCTCCCGGCTGCATGGGTACCACCATCTTGCTTGTTTCTCCCGTGAAACAGCTTTGCTGTGTTTCGGAGAGAAGGGCAAGACAGGCAGTGTAATTACTGGCACCGAGACTTAACATCTTAAGTATGTCTCAGGATACAACACATAAATGAGTTGCCTGGGCTCTTTCCAGGTAAACTAGTTTATGTTCATGGGCGACGTCGACCACTTACCATCAGGTGGTACGTTTGCCAGTTTGCCTATCCAACTAACATAAAAAAACACCATAGTATGTACTTTTTAGTATTGTATTTTTGAAGTCGGTTTTAATTTTTTGTAATATTTTTTTGTTTAACGTAGCTCTATATTTCGGCCTTATCTACGAATACTTGTTCACGAGTCTCGTGAAAATAAACATGTTAATTCATATATTTTAACAGTAACTGTACCACATAGCAATAAAAAAGAACTGTACAGTCATTTTAAAGTAAAGAATAATTGACAAATTGTATGTTTGTTTTATTGTTGGCATACAATGTAATGCTTCATACAAAATGAGCGAATAAAACTTTTATCAGTCGCCCATTTTGCGGATGTGATCCGCAATTTCCTATAACGTAAACTTCCGCATAGTCGCGATATCATAGCAGCCTCATTTGCTGTACAGTATTTTGAACATTTTGGCAAAACGTGACTTATATCCATTCAAGTCTACCGCGGTATTAGCAAACTGTCGCTGGCATTCTGCCATAATAGTGCCATCGGCCACTGGGCATTTACTAGACTCAAAAGGAAGTGTTTCCTCACAAAGCTAGACGTTTTTATGACCTACAATACATTATATATAAAATATGATTTAGTTTTAGTTTGTACATATTTAGTAATTATGTTTGTCTTGTGCTAGTTGGGTGGTTGTTTTGTGTTACATGAGTTATTTATCTTTCATTTATTTCAGTGCACTATTGGCTCACTGGCTCCAGTTCTTCAGTGTAATATGTTCTCATTGTTACTTAGAGTACTTATCCTTAGCGAGATGTCATTTACTCTCGTAACAAACATATTAACACAATTCTCGACCTTTTTAGATCTACACAAGGAAGTGAAAATATGGCATCGTGTTTACTCATATTATTATTATTGTATGTTTGGTTCAGATGTAGAATACTCAACTCTCAGAGAGTATAAATAAATGTTTTAGTAATAAATAATATTACCCATTACAGCATTATAATGACAAGAAAGTAAGTTATGGGAACTTATTTAGTTTCCATAAATTATTGTTTTTTACTATTGTTTATTATTAAGTCCGAATGACTTGGAACTGTTTTAACAATACACATTAATATTTGTTACATAACTATGAAAAATAATATACAAGATACAATGTCTTGGTATCTCAACGGTAACAACAGGATGGAACCGTTTGAATGTCAATTTGCTCTCAGACGATCCAAGTTATAAATAAAGATAATTGTGTAAAATGTTTGTAAAAAATGTGTTTGCACCATTGTTTGGTAATATTTTCTAAGACCGATGCAGTTAACGCTTTTAGCAAACTTATTTAATGTAACAAATAAAATTAGCATGGTTAGTTTTTCAAAATTCGAGTTGTAACTGCCCTTCTAGGCCAGTAATGTAATTTTATTTTTATTGATAAATTTATACCTTCCTGTAATCAAAAAATATGAGTGAGGGGCATTTAAACTAATTTTCTCATATAAATATCTTTAAATTACTAGTCAATAATTATTTTGGTATATTAACCACTATCGATAAGAAATTACAGCAAAAAATTTATACAAAGATATTTAATTACATTTATATGACATGGATAAATTTTATAAAATATTCAGTCGAAGTTTAAAAACATGAGGATTGGTTGTCTTGGCATTCATTGAAGGGGGCCTACGTTCAGCAGTGGATGGATAAGGGATGATCTGATGATGATGAGGATATAATAGAATAAATTAGAACTAACATTGTATCCCCAAGTGTGCCCCCACATAGTGAGTCACGAAAAAAGAATGTTTTCTGTCAGTATAAAACTACTTTATGTAACATTGGACCACCATACAAGCAAGGAGGCTTTTTAAGATGGGTTTGAAAAATAAATGTCATTGTTTTATAATGTGGGTTGTCTACAAAAGATATGCTGTTGTGGAATTTACGTGGAAATCCAAAAGATTTATATAGATGCTTAGACAATGCTATTATAATGTAAACCTTAACATGACTGATTATAAAAATTTGCACTTTCTATAGTTCATAATAGATTATAAGTGATGAGTGTTTATATATTTGTGTAGACACAAAGCTTAAAATTTTGAGTTGGACCTAAACTTAAGGGATTAAATAAGACCTGTCTATGGGGAATGATGGACCTTCCAGATTAAGAAGACCTTCCAGCGCTTCCCTTCCACCTTACCGGTGGGAGGGAAGCGCTGTGCCGCGCTCCCGGCTGCATGGGTACCACCATCTTGCTTATTTCTCCCGTGAAACAGTTTTGCTGTGTTTCGGAGAGAAGGGCAAGACAGGCAGTGTAATTACTGGCACCGAGACTTAACATCTTATGTCTCAGGATAGGCAACACATAAATGAGTTGCCTGGGCTTGTTCCAGGTATACTAGTTTATGTTCATGGGCGACGTCGACCACTTAACATCAGGTGGTACGTTTGCCAGTTTGCCTATCCAACTAACATAAAAAAAAAAAAAAAGAACTATATCTTAAATGGTACTGTATTTATAAAGATAATTACTATACACAAACAAGCTATGTTTTAATTCGCTTAAACCGTTGAGTTAAGTTTTATTTGTGTGCTTATTAATAGCTCAGAATAAAAAAAAAGTTTAAATGGTTTCGTGTAATAACACAAAAAGTAGATTCTTATTATATTATCTGATGTTTTCATGACTCGTACATAAATTAATATCCTATAAAATTAATATGAAAGTGAAAACATCATACCTTTAAATATCCTTTTGTTCGTGGCTTTATTCACTGACTTAAAATTTATTGACTAGATCAAAACCATATAATAGTCATCACCAAAGTATCGAGAAATCACAAGGTCAATTCTATGCGTAGAAAAGTAATATAAATCTGAATTAATTGATGTTTACGCTAACAACTGTGCAAGCTATTTTTGCACTGACAAGTGACAACTGACAAGACACACACATTGACTGCTGACAACTGACAGCGTGATGACAATTGACATTTGTCCATTTAAAGGCATTAGCTACTAGGCTATTAGCCTATTAGCCATATTGACATTTGTCCAACGACATATATTTTTTTTTATGCAAAGGCTTTACAGCTTGGCAAAAAAGAGTATGGAAAAAATGAGGGCGCCACTTTCACTTAGGTCTCATCATAATATGGAAAATCAGTAAGATAATTTAATCAAAGCGTTAAAAATTAATGTGAAACACTAAGCTTTACTCAAAATCTAGTATTTGTCGGCCAAGTATTCTCAACATCATAGGTTTGCATTTAGTAAAATATTTAGTTCCACCTGTCACCACGTCATACTCTTTTTTGTCATACTCTTTTTTGCCAAGCTGTACTTCCTTCTAAACTATTAGCCATACAAAATACAATATTTAAAAACTTATTATGTTACATTTACAAAACTTGGAGTAATGCAATCATTAAGTTTTGGTAGTAACGAATATCCTATATTATCAAAACTTAGACAGTGTATACGTAATATAAAAGATTTATTAAATTTTTGTTCATTTCCATTAAGTATTAAAATAAATCATGAAAACAAAAAACTGAAAAAAAATTCATAGTTTATAAGGGTCATTATCATGATAATTATGAAAATGACATTGCGTGAAGTTTTACAACTCCTCCCCATCGGAGCTTCCCTTCTTTTGGTATGAAGTGTCGACCTTCCTTCTCTGGTAAATTCTGGCACCATTGATGCAATTCACTAGTACTACTCCCCACCCCAGGCAGGTCAAAAGGTCCAGGAAATATGCAGGTGGGGTAAGGGGTCCCGGCTAGTGAGTAGAGCTGTGTTCACCTTACCGGGCACAGCGAGTCCCACATACCCGCCTGGGGACACCCCCGCGGAATGCCTAAGAGCACATCCCGGCGCAAAAGAAAAAAAGGTGGGATACAAGAGAGAGGAGAGGAGAGAGGAGAGGAGAGGAGAGGAGAGGAGAGGAGAGGAGAGGAGAGGAGAGGAGAGGAGAGGAGAGGAGAGAGAGGAGAGGAGAGGAGAGGAGAGGAGAGGAGAGGAGAGGAGAGGAGAGGAGAGGAGAGGAGAGGAGAGGAGAGGAGAGGAGAGGAGAGGAGAGGAGAGGAGAGGAGAGGAGAGGAGAGGAGAGGAGAGGAGAGGAGAGGAGAGGAGAGGAGAGGAGAGGAGAGGAGAGGAGAGGAGAGGAGAGGAGAGGAGAGGAGAGGAGAGGAGAGGAGAGGAGAGGAGAGGAGAGGAGAGGAGAGGAGAGGAGAGGAGAGGAGAGGAGAGGAGAGGAGAGGAGAGGAGAGGAGAGGAGAGGAGAGGAGAGGAGAGGAGAGGAGAGGAGAGGAGAGGAGAGGACGTTACGGGCAGAGGCGTTTTGATATCGAACGATACAATGCACCAGAATCATAAGTTTATAACTACGCAGGCGCTGTACTGTAGCATTTTTATATGTTACATAAGCATGCCCAAAAATGTTGTTTCCTATAACATAGCTTCCGTATTTCATACGTCAACCCTGACTGGTGGGATATCTCAAAAGGTTCAAACAATTTACCTTTCCAATATAATTTATCACAAGACACTACAGGTAAAAATGTACATTAACATTTCTTGTGGAAAATAAATGCAAATTTTGATAGTATGCATTTCCAGTGAAGATAAGTCTACAAAAGCAATTTTATGACGTCAATCACTATATGCAAAGTTATACACCGCATTTTATAACCCAGCTCCTTAAAGTAATTCGTAGAACGAGCCCAGCGTTATGAAAATAGTTTGAGAGCTTCCATCTTATGGGCAAAAACATGTAATATCTTTCAATATTGTATTTTAGATTTTTTATGTGCTATTTTCTACATAGAGAAAATGATTTAATTACCCTGGTGTTGTATTTACAAACAAAGTTTACTTTGGAATGATTAATGCTCTGGATGCCGTTGCATTGCTGATGTATTTTCTATATATTTTGTTAATTACTTTGTTTATTTGTTTGATTTCTGATCCTGGAGACGTTTTGAGAATTTGACTGGCCTCGATATCTCCGCTGGACTCAAAACTGCTGTGAAATAGCGTATAAATATTTTCTTCCTTAATTCGTGACGTCTCACGAATAGAAAAGTAGACTCAAGTTCTAAAATTTTCAAATTGCGGGTGTCTGTAGGCGGCGGTTCATTCATTTACCATCTCGTGAGCCGCTTACCCATTCGTGTTTATAACGTAAGAGGGCAAACGAGCAGTCGAAACCTTTTGGTGACTACCAACGCCCATACACATCCGCACAACCAAAGATTATGCCCTCCTGCCCCCTATCCCCTCAATGGGCCACCGGAAACTCACAAACCGCACGAAACTGTCGCGTTTCGTAGCTGTCACTTTACGCTAGTTTGAGTGAGAGATACCACCCCGGTCGTGCAGTTCAATTCAGCTGCAAAGCAGCATGGCACTACCTCTTACAAAACTGTTATAAGGAGGCAAACGAGCAGTCTTACTGACGCCCATATACATCCGCACAACCAAAAGATATGCAGATGCGTTGCCCTCGTTTTCCTATCCCCCCAATGGGCCACCGGAAACTCAGAAACCGCACGAAACGCGACAGCATAGATGTAACTTTACGCCGGTGTAATGTGAGTGAGAGGTACCTCCCCCGGTCGTGCCGGTCCAATTCGGCTGCAATTTTTGGCTAAACCCATTTTTCCATACATTTTTTAGGATAATATCGGATTGAGATAACGATAGATAGAGGCATTGAGGTAGTTTACCCTGCTCCCACGTGCCGAATAAAATTATTCCTTATAAATTGCATTTGTTGTAAAAGCTGTTGGTGGGGGCTTACATTTCGAAGTTTACTCGCAAATTTAATGTGTGCTAGTTAAAAACTAGTAAGAGAGAGAAATGGATTTGAGGTAGAAATTATTATTTATTACTATTATAAAGGACTGGCCTGTTGGTCTAGTGGTTAGTGACCCTGAATGCTAAACCAGAAGGTCGTGGGTTTGATCCCCACCCAGGACAAATGTTTGTGTGATGAGTATGATCATTTGTTCTGTGTCTGGGTGTAGTTTATCTATAATATGTATTTAGAAATATATAAGTATATATCAATTGTCTGGTTACCAAAAGAACTGACTCTGCCTAGTTTGGGATCAGATGGCCGTGTGTGAGCTGTCCCAGCATATTATTATTATTTATTATTAATATGAAAATCTGAAATTACAGCTTTATTATTAGTGTTAAAAATCAAAGATTTGTCGCCTTCAGTGTAGTGAGTTTATCATTAACACGATTCAATGTATAGTTTTAAGAAGTCTATAACTGAAAATGTAAACGAGTAAATTGCTATTGATATATTTGTATACTTGTAAGCATTTCAGAACACATTTTTTTTCTTGTTCTTCCCGTGTTTGTTTAATGCATGCTGTGCTTATCAGTAAGTAGTTGTGCAATTATATTGTGTAATTTTTGTATTTTCATATTTGTGTTTACGAAATTGTAACAACTGTTGGTAATCCATAAATAAATTAAAATATATATAAGCGTCGTGATAATTGTAGTTATTAGCCCGCCCGCACATAACTCCTCTCGGGTTTACGCTGAATAAGCGATATCTTTCTTTTTTTTTTTTTTCGGAAGGGCTAGACTATTCGGCCTGATGGCCTTTAAGCTCAATCGGTACAGTAAGTGAACAGATGGCTCACTTAAGAAATATTCGAAAGGGGGACGCCCCCCTCCACGCCCCGCAGGGGGCGCGCTTCATCACGCGCGCTGCTCGGGAGAGCAGGATTTGGACTAGTCAAATCCGATACGGTTGACGAATCTTTTACGGTTGAATTTAACCTATCATCATGAGGGCCGGCCCTCATCCCTGCCTCTGTAGAGAAAGGCGGGCCACGCGCGGCGCCCAAGCAACGCTACCGCTGTTAGCGCGATCTGGGTTTGTGTCTACTCGTATCGGATTCGAACCTAAGCTTTCGCGATCGGTCCGGTCGATATCTTAGTCATAAAATATTGTTGACCTTTTTTCATGAATGATAAACTTATCTTAGTCCACAGTCGTAACCGGAGCTGGTATTTAATTCGGGCGGTCGCTGGTTCGAATTTTGTAGAGATTTTGTATCAACATAAAATACATTTGTCTCTGTAGCCAGTGTTTGTATTTTAAATTTAATCTCTTACCACGTGACTACGCAACACTGCGCAAATGGTAATAAAATATTTTTTGGTTACTAAAAATCAGCGGGCTGAGTAATCGAAAAGTTACACTTTTAGTGTAAATATAGTTTGAAGCTGCTAAGGCACTCGAAACAATCGGATTGAGAACTGTTTCAAACAATAAAGTGCAAAGAGCAAGGCCTAGAAGAAGCTCGTTGCTTTTATCGTTAAATCTTGGAAAAAAATATTGGAGAAACGTTTTTTGAAAAATGTCCCCAGAGATTTGCCAAAGCAAACCATGTACCATTTCATGATATTTTTTTGTTAGTTGGCTAGGCAAACAGGCAGATGAGCCATGATAATTGGTCAGCGTTGTCAATGAATTTAAACTGGGAATAGCCCAGGCAATACATTCATTCCCACCATGATTCAAGCCTTGTCGTGGCGGCGGGGCTCAGTAGCCTAAGGTGAACACAGCACCTTAGGCGAAGCTAATTGAACCGAGGGAGTTGTTCTTTATACCCCTCTTATAGGAAGAGGGGATAAAAGAGCAGGGGGACAAGGGACGAGGATGGGAACCTCACCCCATAGCACTGTCCCGACGCTGGGAGGGGTTGTTCTGTAGTGCGGGACAACCCCGCTGTGAAGGCGGCGTCCGTCTCTTGGGGACCTGACAAGTCATCGAGGTGCCCTGTTGCTCAACAGTTCAGGGGCACTTCACCAAAAGCGGCATTGGTACTCGCGGGGTTGTATTGGGAATTCGGTACAGATTTAAGCCGCGAGTCTCACACAGTCTCACACAAGACCGGACCCCACCCAGAGTTGATGGCGTGTAAGTGCGTTTCCCCGTGTTAACAAAAAAAGGCAATAAATTCATGTGTTGTCTGTTCTAAGACATATCCTGGCCTGATGAACAACTCCGTGTTTTTCCAATTATCGTTTGGCTGCTGACAACTACATTGCTTGTCTCACTCTTTCAAAAAGTTTTTAATCATGTTTGTCCATAATCTATACTAATATTATAAAGCTGAAGAGTTTGTTTGTTTGTTTGTTTGAACGCGTTAATCTCAGGAACTACTGGTCCGATTTAAAAAATTCTTTTAGTATTAAAAAGCTTATTAATCGAGGAAGGCTATAGGTTATAAAACATCACGCTGTGACTTATAGGAGTTGAGTAACGCGGGCGAAGCTGCAGGCAACATCTAGTATTAAATATTTGAGAACAATAGTCGCACTTATTCCACGTTTCTGTATTAAGGCTGTTACAAAGAAAGGGAATAAAGATAAATCAAAGATCTGTCGTCAGATCTTAAGCACGATTTAGGGAAAATAAAGATTTGGGGATATATAGATAATATATTGTGAGATGATGATATAAAAAGTAAAAACAGGATGGAATCTCTGAGACATGATATTAATTTTAAAACATGTATCAAGCGCAAAAACAAACATGATATATATGGAGCTTATTAATTTCGCAATCTCATAAGCCCTGGCCGCCGGAGCACAAAATAACCCTGAAACTAAAGTAATATTCGGAGCACGTTCTTTGCAACTATGATAACTGACGAAACAAAGAGACTGCGGTAACGGGGAACTTGTATTTTCTTTAGCGTTTTTGGTTTTTGAGAAAACTACGGGCTTCTTTGAGTAGGCGAATAAACAAGTTTGAGTGTCACGAAGTTCAGTTGTGTCAAGTGAAGCAAAGAATTTAAAATGACCGACTGCAACGGCTTTGCAGGAATGAAATTACAACATCGCCGTCCCAAGTTGATAACTTAATAAAGTTCCAACGGAGCATTAATTGTAATTATTTTACGGGAAAATATCGTACAATTTTTATAAACAGTGGTGACACAATGCGAAAATTATATATAAATCTCGTTATGCCTATAAATGATGGAATAAAATGAAAGTAGATATATAGTAAGAGGTAGTGCCAAGCTGCTTTGCAGCCGAATTGAGTCGGCACGACTGGGTTTGTACCTCTCGCTCTCATAAAACTGACTTCAAGAGACAGCTATGCTGTCGCGTTTCGTGCGGCGGTTTACGTGGGTATATATATAGATAACTTTCCATCTTAATAAATTTGTAAAATAAACGTTTTACGAAGTAGCGCCATGCTGCTTTGCAGCTGAATGGGCCGGCGCGTCCGGGGAAGTACTTCGCTCTTACATAACATCTACGTCAAATGGCGGCTAATGACGTCGTGTTTCGTTCGGTTTGTGAGAGATCCGGTGCCCCCCCTCCACACACATGACAGCACAGAATACTCAAAGACTACCCCAGAAGGGTACCGGTCGCGCAAGCACCGGAGAATCCCTCTCTAGGCCTCCGGGCTCAGGACAGGTACTTGAACCCGGAGACCTGGGCAGCCCCGCGTATTCTTGGGGGGGGCGAATCTGTGCTCAACACCAAAACTGCCCGTGGTAAACGGATCCGTCGGCAGAAGTCCCTTACCACTATGACCGTGGATTTCTGTAACATTAGGGGACTTCATACCAATCTTGACGCCGTCCATTACCACCTCCAGACGGCGAAGCCGGCCTTGCTCTGATAACCGAGACTCAGATATCCTCTCCGGCTGATATTTCTTATCTCTCTTGTCCGGGGTACAAATTAGAACACTTTTTTGTACCGCGGGCTGGAGTTTGCGCGTACGTCAAAGAGGATGTCTGCTCTCGTCGCCTTGGCAGTCTTGAAGGTAGGGACCTCTCCATCCTCTGGTTGCGCATTGACAGCGACGACCATCCCCTCGTCTATGCCTGCCTATATAGGTCCCATAGCGGTAATGACGAAACCGACCGACTTGTGGAGCACATTCAAATGGCTACAGATTCCGTGCTACAACAGATCCCATCCGCAGAGATCGTGATTCTTGGTGATTTCAACGCCCATCACACCGAGTGGCTCGGCTCTCGTACAACCGATCATGCGGGAAGATCTGTTTACGAGTTTGCCTCAGCATATGATCTGACACAATTGGTGGTATCACCAACTCGTATATCTGATGTGGAAGATCATACGCCTTCCCTGTTGGACTTTCTGCTGACCTCTCACCCGGACAATTACGTGGTCTCCGTGGACGCTCCACTTGGCTCATCGGAGCACTATCTGATCCGGAGTTCTGTACCTGTCGCAAGCCCATCATGGCCTCGTTTTGCTGGCTGCCGCCGCAAGGCGGCAGGTCAGCTGATTGGGACGGGATGCGGTCCTTCTTTGCATCCTACCCATGGGGGCAAATTTGCTTCTCGCTGGATGATCCAGACATCGTTGCCGATTCTGTTGCCGATGTAGTGCTGCAAGCCATGGAGCTTTTCATTCCAAGCTCTGCAGTGCCTATAGGCGGCAAATCCAAGCCCTGGTTTGGTGAAATCTGTAAGATGGCTGCACGCCATAAACGGTTAAGCTACCGAGCCTGGGCCAAAGCATTGATGTCCCAGGATGAAAAGACCAGCGCAATGAAGAAGGAGTATAACTTTGCCTCCAGGTCCTTCAAAAGAGCTATTGCTGAGGCAAAAGCGGAGTACGTGAACAGAATTGGCGAGAGATTGGTTCGACTCCCTTCGGGGACTCGTGCATTCTGGTCTCTTGCCAAGGCTGTTCAAGGGAATTTTTGTAAGCCATCCCTACCATCTCTGCACATGAGGAATGACTCGTTGGCCCACACCGCGAAGGAGAAGGCCGATCTTCTAGGCACTCTTTTTGCTTCCAACTCGACTTTGGATGACCAGGGAAAAATACCACCGACGATCCCTCGGTGTGATACTTCAATGCCGGAAATAATTTTCCGACAGAGCTCCGTACGCAAAGCACTCTTTTCGCTGGACATCCATAAGTCGAGTGGGCCTGACGGCATCCCTCCGTTAGTGCTACGAACTTGTGCTCCTGAGTTGACACCCGTCCTTACGCGTCTTTTCCGGCACTCTTACTCATTAGGCGTCGTCCCATGCCCGATCCTTAGGAAGGGGACCGCTCAGACCCGTCCAACTACAGACCAATAGCTATAACTACCTTGTTCTCAAAGATTATGGAATCCATAATCAACTGCCAGCTCCGGCGATATTTGGAGGAGCACCAGCTGATTAGCGATCGCCAATATGGCTTTCAACGGAATTGCTCAGCTGGTGATTTTCTAATATTCCTAACGCAACGATGGGCGGAGGCAATTGAGAGCAAGGGGGAGGCGCTGGCAGTTAGTTTGGACATAGCGAAGGCCTTTGATCGGGTGTGGCATAAAGCACTTCTTGCAAAGCTACCATCTTATGGGCTTCCCGAGAAATTATGTAGGTGGATCACCAGTTTTTTGGCAGACAGGAGCATTAAGGTCGTTGTCGACGGTGCATGCTCGGACCTCAAGTCTGTAAATGCTGGTGTTCCCCAAGGTTGTGTACTATCTCCAACCCTGTTTCTTCTGCATATCAATGATATGATATATAAACCAGCGGCATTCATTGCTATGCGGATGACAGCACTGGCGATGCTTTATACACTGGCCGGCCTAATATTTCTCGGGAACAAGTCGATGAGTGTCGGAACAAACTTGTGTCTGAAATCGAGTTTCAGCTGGCCAAAGTCTCGGAATGGGGGCGACTTAACCTAGTCCAATTTAACCCCAACAAGACACAAGTTTGCGCGTTTACCGCTAAAAAATCACCCTTCGTCGTTCCTCTACAATTCGAAGGCACTTCCCTAACCGCCTCAGCCAGCATTGGGATACTTGGCGTCGATGTATCGAGAGATGTGCAGTTTCGTGGTCATTTGGAAGGAAAGGCTAAACTAGCCTCGAAGAGACTCGGCGTACTCAATAGGGCGAAGCAGTATTTCATGCCTTCACACCGCCTTCAATTATACAAGGCGCAGATCCGGCCTCACATGGAATACTGCTCTCACCTCTGAGCTGGAGCGCCCCAGTATCAGCTCCTTCCATTTGACCGAATTCAACGCCGGGCGGCTCGAATCGTCGACGACAATGTTATCTCCAATCGGCTTGATTCTTTGGCGCTGCGTAGAGATGTCGGATCGCTCTGCATCTTCTACCGCATCTACCACGGGGAGTGCTCTGAGGAATTGTTCGGACTAATACCTGCAGCAGAATTCCACCACCGGACAACGCGGAAAAACTCCAAATTTCACCCTCACCATCTCGATGTCCGGAAATCCACAACAACTCAATTTTTACGGCATTTCCTGCCTCGCATGACTAATATATGGAATCAGCTGCCTCCTATGGTGTTTCCGAACCGATACGACTTAGGGACCTTCAAGAAAAGAGCATACTCATACCTGAAAGGCCGGCAACGCACCTGCTAATCCACTGGTGTAGCGGGTGTCTGTGGATGTCGCTCTTCACTAACCATCAGGTGAACCGACTATCCGTTTGCCCCCTCTTCTATAAAAAAAAAAATGAATCAAAAAAGTTATAAGCCACTCAGCAAGTAATAAAAATAAAATTAAATCTTTGTGTGTGAGTCAGATTTTTAAGTATTCTAATAATAATTATAAAAAAATATTTTGTAAAATAATATTCTATATGTTATAATTTGTACAATTCAATAAAATCTAAAAATAAATTGGGCGTGCTTCATACTAATCTTCAATCACAATGTAATTGTTGATCAGTTATAGAACTAACTAGTCAAACTAATACTTTTATTAAACACTTACTTTCGGAATCTTATTCTAAGCCTTGGTCTAAGAGACAACCAAGTTAGCCGTATATAACTTTTGCAACGTGATTCCACTAAGAGTAGATAGTTACTTTTCTTCGGATGAAAGGATAAAAAGATCTAAAGTTACTTTCTAACAGCAAGGAATACCTTTGGAGCGTCAGGAAATTGAGTTATTGCGATGTTAAAAGTTAAATAGTTTTTTTAATACAAATAGTTTATAAATTAGTTTTGTAAAGTAGAATGTTTTTTTTTCGTTCTTGCAAGTAACGGGATGACCTCGACGTTTTCAGAAAAGACTGGAGTAGTGCTGCTCACGATAGACGCGTGGAGCCCAGCAATATAGGCCAGGATAAAAGGCTGAAGTCAATTTAGGTATGACCGACAGGTCAAAACTTCCATCCTACAGCAATTAGGATGGATGGTGACTTCATTTTATTATCACGCTTAATATTCTTTCGTACGACCAGAAAATAGTTATCAATGTTACCTGACAACTTTTCAATTTATTCCTTTACTTTTATTAATATACTTTCAGTCTAACTTATTTCGTATAAACTAATAAGCTCACCGGATTCAATATGTGAAACTCACCTAGAACTGAACACAAAACGAAAATGGAAGTCTGGAATATTCTGTCATACCATATCTCTGTGTTCTGTCTATCGCTCTGCATCCAACTCGGTGTCAATAACACACTCTGATTACTTACACGAATACACAACCAAAACTGCCCTTATTATACGCGTGTAAGGTGGAAATTTCGTTGACTTGTTTAATTTTCACATATAATTTCCTACCAGAAACAATTTCCATTTATTCAAGAGGAACTTTGTTAGAAAGAAAGTGTTTGATATGCAAAGTGGCGCACTTCGCGTTCAGATTATTTCATCTCGTAATATTTATGTCTCGAAACTTCGTCTATTGTTGAGGAAAAATATTTATTTGTTCGATGACCGAGTGATTTCGACGTTTTATTTTTCCGCCATGTCCGACATTTCTTTTAGAACAAAGGGTTTGGAGATTTTATTATGTCTATTCTTATAAAAGTCGATATTATTAATATAATAGAGAAATGTTATGTAATTAACAAAATACATTTTTAGAATGTTTCTTATTATTGTTTACTTTAGATAATTTTGATCTTCATCATTATCATCGTCCACTCTTATATAATATACTCTTCTATGGGCACGGGTCTCTTCCTCGAAATTGGGCAACATGGGCAAGAAAATTAGCGGGTTGGTTACCTCCACAAGCAAACTCACAAACTTTAAATCTCAGAAAATAGGAAATCCCATTTTAAGTGCACTCGGTCAGGATCGAACCCACATCTCTCACTTTGAGACCAAGCCATAACCACTGGACCATTGTATCGTCGCAAATATATCAGATATTTACTTTTATTTATAGGTCTCCTTGCACAGGTTTGAAAAATTAATTTATCCATACACTGCTTTATTATCCTTGTACTGCAAGGGGCAAGGATGGGAACCTCATCCCTTTTCACTGTCCCGACGATGGGAGACGTTGTTCAGTGGTGCGGGACAGTCCCTCTGTGGAGGTAGCGTCGGTCCCTTGGAGGCTAACTAGCCGTCAAGGTGCCCCGTTGCACAACAGATCCGGAGCACCTCACCAAAGGCGGCATTGGTTGCACTCGCCGGGTTTTATTGGGTAGAGACCTTACCATCTGTCGGGCGCAGCGAGTCCCATATAACCGCCTAGGGAGTCCTTCCTCCGCCGCGGGATGCCTGAGCATTTCCTGGCGCAAAAGAGAAAAAAAATTCTAAGAACAAAAAATGTTTCGCAAGCTAGGATTCACTGGTAATTAAAGTTTATAGATAAAACTATGAATGTAACACAAACTGCAAACGCGGGGCACAGTTTAAGCGGAGTAATCCTCATGAGAAATTAACTGTTCCATTAGTTTTAATTCTCGCGATGTGATCATTTACACTAAAAATGTGGGCTTTGTAATTGTGTTAATGTGGATATGAAGCTTACTGGATGTTTGTAATATCAGTTTTGTGTGCAAAGATTTCTAGAAAAATATAGCCAAAAGCTTTTATGAGGAATTAGAAATAGGTACAAACGCCAATCTCATAAGTAAAGACAAAATAAGCCGAAAAAATCCACTTTTAAAGTATGCTATAAAAACAAAACGTTAACTTAAACAGTTTATAAGAAGTGAAGCATGCACTGTCTAACAGTTTTCAAATTGTATCTATAATGGTCCCGGATACGGGATCCATTTTTGCACTTGATTACTATCAGGCTAATTTTCCGTGAGTAGCTTCATTTTCATGAGACACCCAACAATCCTGTGTGAAAATTCTCGATTGTGGTAGCTAACAGAGGTAGCAAGGATAAAATATGTCCATTTGCTACTCAAGGAAAATTAGGTTGATAATAATCAAGTGAAAAAATGGAGCCTGTATCCTGAATCTTTTGTTGTAATGAAATTAGTGAATAGAATTCTAATACTACATAAATGATTTATTTTTTACCCCTTGAAAGTTATATTTCTGAAAATATATTTTTAAAACATACAAAAAGCGCTAGCGGAACATGGAATTTTTCATAACAAAATGTTAGGCGAATGTTGTCAATGCGACCTCGATACACATCACTGGCGCTGTGCAGTTGGAATATGATAAAAATGTTGTATCTGTGCTATCGGACATTAACGAGGGGATTTTTTGGGAGAAGTGAAAATAAACCAAATTGTGAATCTCCGAGTTTCAGTGTAAGATTGACATAACTGCTTTTATACATTGTGCACCAATTATTGCCACATTTTTTTTTTGGTCTGCAGCGGAAATTTGCAGCCTAAACCATAGCTAGGACCGGGGTTGGTTTTAAACCTAGCCGTGTGTGGGGTTCGCACTTGGGCAGTGTCGTTACCCACTAAAACGGCTGCAAGCGCTCTCCGCCGCCTTTTGAGGGTCCCGGATCTTGCAGGCAACATAGGACTCTCGGCGACAGCCTGGCCCCGGCGAGAGGCCAGACTGCTCGGCCGTTCGCTTTCACGATACTTTTAGCAGTCCCCGACGACGTCATGCCTATCTGGACCCAGGTTAACCCCAACCTCGGCCCGACACGAGCACAGGGGCGTTACTGGAGGCGCATTAAGTAGCGCCTCCTACGCACCCCTATTCGTCGCCTCCTCTCTCACCCGCTCATCGGCCTCCTTCTGGGACATTACTGCCTCACAGAAGGAGACCATCGCCGTCCAGGAATTATTGCCACATGCATCAACCCCTTTATACCAAGATAATATATAGATTCAAGACTATATTACTTTATATGTTGTATTAATCTTAAATATAATAATAATATCTATGGACGCTTTCACTCCGCCTCGACTCGTGAACAAGACATTCGTAGATAATGTCTAATGTCGAGTTCCGCGAAATAAAAATGAAAAACATGGTAAATATTACGTTTTAAATAATTTTAGTTATGAAAATAATCATGTTAACTTAAAATAATACTATTGTGTTTAATATTTAAGTAAATAAAATATAAAATCATTTTACAAAAAATTAAAACCGACTTCAGAAATACTAAACTAAAAAGTAATAAAATAACTGTGTTTCTTTAATTTTTGTGCTTACAACTTATAATCAACTTAATCTTCTACTAATGTACAAACTTTGCGTTTACCACGTCATTATAGTTACTTTTGGAGTGGGTCTCGTATTTGTTGCTGTACCCTACCTACCTACCTTGGCTGACACCGACTCCAAAATAAACTATAATGACGTGGTTTTTTTTTTTTATAGAAGAGGGGGCAAATGACTTTATTTCTTAATTTTTAGTGATTCCGAAATTCGTCGTCTTGGCGTTCATTGAAGGAGGCATGTTCAGCAGTGGATGGATAAAGGATGATGATGATGATTACGATGACCGCGACATACTATGGTGTGCTACCAAAGCATCCTATGCAATTGTTACATCGACACGTAATAAAATAATCATATCATCGAGGTAAACAAAACCAACCAAATAGGCATTATTGGGAATAACTAAAAAACGGCTTGGCAGATCTTAATAAAATTTATATGGGACCAAATTAGAAGAAGAAATTAAATAAAGAAGCACCAGCTTTCAAACAAAAAAAAAACCATCGAAATCCATTCACAAACGGCGGAGATATCGTGTCACATACATACAAAAAAAAAACATACAGACGAATTGAGAACCTCCTCTTTTTTGAAGTCGGTTAAAAAGTATGTGATAGTTATTTTCAGAAATTTAATATATATTATTATTAGGAATAGCTTTCTGTGACGTTAAACGCCGTACAATTTATTTTTCTTGCGATCTTAATAATTCTATTAATACTTATTAGGCAGTCTTAATTGGCTGTTTAGTTTAAAACAGTTAGTATGAAGTAGTGTCATGCTGCTTTGCAGCCGAATTGGGGCTGCACGTCCGAGGTGGCACCTCTCGCTCACATAACACCGGCGTGAATTGACAGCTGTGCTGTCGCATTTCTTGTGGTTTGTGAGTTTCCGGTGGCCCGCGGGGGGAGGGGGGAATAGCGAAAAGGAGGTCAACGCTCAATCCTTGGAATTCTACCAAAATGTTTGAGTATAGTATAATAGTTTACAAATTTCTCGAAACAAATGTCAAAAAAAAAATTCAATATGTTTTGTTCGTTACCAAAAAGCTTTATTACTAAGAATGTAGAAAGTTTTTTCATTTCACCGCATTTTTCGGCTTTATACGTGAGTGACGTGTGTTCTCACCTAGCTAAGTGAATACTTTGCGTCCATCTGGCAATATCGTCGGGGTTAATGAAAAGGAACCCGCACAATTACATGCCACCAGAGAGTTACAGGATGCCGATTGCTGGACTATTGCTTTTTTTATTGGTTATTCTCGAAGTTCTCCGAGTTAAGGAATTTATTAAAACGAATTATTTGAATATGTCTTTGAGGCCTTTTATTTTTCTTTAACGCCGGGGGTGTGTGGGACTCGTTGCGCCCAAAAGATGGTAAGGTGAACGCAGCTCTACTCACTAAAACCCGGCGAGTGCCACCAAACACATAGATGGGTTGTCTGGGCTCGTTCCAGGTAAACTAGTTTATGTTCATGGGCGACGTCGACCACTTACCATCAGGTGGCACGTTTGCCAGTGTGCCTAACCAACTAACATAATAATAACAACAACACAAAAAAAACCTATGCCGCTTTTGGAGAGGAGCCCCGGGTCTGGCATCTCGACGGCTAGTCAGTCCCTCAAGGGACCGACGCCACAGAGGGGTTGCCCGCACTACAGAAAAACCCCTCCCAACGCCGGGACAGTACATGGGGTGAGGTTCCCGTCCTCGCCCTCTCCAACTCTTTTGTCCCCTCTTCTTAGAAAAGGGGTACAGCCCCCTCGGTTCACTTGGCTTCGCTCAACCCAGTACGGGTTCACCTTAGGCTACTCAGCCCCACCGCTACTACAAGGCTTGAACCGTGGTGGGGTGTCTTTGAGGCCTATATTTCAGGCAGGATTAATAAATTCTCAATCTTAGTAGGTAATTAAAAAATTCTTAATATATTTAGGTCTTTACCTATGAAATAGCCGTTTTGTATGAAAAGATTTAAACGATTTTTTTTTCATGTATTTGTATTAATCGAAACAATCACCCATGCAATCAATGCATCTTTGCCAACGCAGTGGCAGTTTATTGATTCCCTTCTTATAAAAATCAGCTGGACGGGAGGCAACTAATTCTTCAAAGGTATTTTGTACTGCCTCTCGGGTATTAATTTTTTTTCCCGCCAAGAAGTTATCCAAGAAGTTATACAAAAGTAGTAGTCTGTAGGCGCAAGGTCTGGATGACAGTCATGAGGTCGCGCGTTGTCGTGCAGGAGCTGTGATGAATCACACCGGCGCAATACCACTAAACAGTGACAATCACTTTTCTAGGGGTATTTCTTTTTTTTTCGGAAGGGCTAGACTTTCGGCCTGATGGCCTTTAAGCTCAATCGGTACAGTAAGTGAACAGATGGCTCACTTAAGAAATATTCGAAAGGGGGACGCCCCCCTCCGCGCCCCGCAGGGGGCGCGGTTCATCGCGCGCGCTGCTCGGGACAGCAGGATTTGGACTAGTCAAATCCGATATGTTTGACGAATCTTTTACGGTTGAATTTCACCTATCATCATGAGGGACGGCCCTCATCCCTCCCTCTGTAGAGGGAGGCGGGACACGCGCGGTGCCCAAGCAATCTAGCGGTAGCGTAGTGCTACCGCTGTTAGCGCGATCTGGGTTTGTGTCTACTCGTATCGGATTCGAACCTAAGCTTTCGCTATCGGTCCGGATCGATGTGGTTTCCATGTGTAGGGGTCGACGTCGTTTACGACCCCGAGGCCCAAGCGGTGTGCAGGTGTACCTAGCACCGTTTGTTGTGATTCTGTGTACGTTGTGACGTTCGCGTCGCGAATTAGTAGCTGAGAGATTTCGTCAGCTGGATCTGTTAAAACATGCTTAGGTAACCTATGTCTAATTGGAACTGAGCTATCTGGGAAATAGTTTGCCGCGCTCACGATGAGCGGGTTGGGGTGGAGAAGTGCCTTTTCAAAGTGACGTTCTTACGTCATTTTAAAGTGGCCCCTAATGGACTCTAATCTGAAGTCCCTGTGCAGGTCGATGTTTCTTACGTACCACGGGCAACCGGTTGCCATGCGTAAGAATTTATTTTGGACTATTTGTAGTGCATTGAGTCGACTTTGTGGCACATGCGCGAATGCGATACAAGAGTATGACATAATGGGTCGGATACAAGTTTTATACAGGGTTAGCTTATGCCTGAGGGGCATTTTGCTATTTTTGTTAATTAAGAAATATAAACGGCTCAAGACGAATTTGGTGACTGACTCTATGTGTGGTCTAAATGACATCGACCTGTCAAGGGTGACCCCCAGGTATTTTACCGGTTTTATGGTACGATAAGGTCATCTGTTTGTGACCCTCCTACGGGAGAATTTTATGGAAGCACTTTTTTCAGGGTTTCTAGGGGTAAGTTTTCGCTTAGGGCATTGTTTAGGTGCTGAACCAGGATCTAACAAACTTGCTGAGCGCTTACAGTTATCAAACAAAATCCATTTTTCATCGCAGGTAACAATGTGGTACAAAATTCCTTCATTTGTGTGTCTGTTGAGCAGTGCAAGGCACGTCTCGACGTGTACTTTGCGCTGGCGATCATTGAGTTCGTGGGGCACCCATTTGTCAAGCTTTTTTACCTTGCCAATGACGCAAATGGACCAATATTGTTTTGACGCTAACGTCGAAAGCTGCTGCTAATTCAGCCGTAGATTGTGTAGCATCAGCTTCCACAATCGCCTTTAATTCGTCATTGTCGACCAAAGTCTCCGGATGACCGCGAGGTTCATTTATTAGGTCGAAATTTCCAGAACGGAAGCGAGCAAACCAATAACAGGTGGTGCGTTGGTTTGTAGTGTTAGCTCCGTAAACGTCGTTGATGTTGCGTGCCGCTTATATTCCATAATTAATCGATTTTTAATGTATCCATTATGACGAAAAAGATTGAAATGCGATGAAAATGTAATACTAATCAATAAACAAATGACTACTTTTGGAAAAAGAATTCCAAGTTCTTAAAATAAAATTAATTTGAAATTAGAATTCTTAGCCAAACAAAAATTATTTTGATTTGAAATGCCCAGTACTGCAGAACGGCAATTTCATAACTAAAGACTTATTATTATGAAGTAAAAAAATTGCTGATTCTAATATCATCATTATCATCAGCCCCTATGCGGCCACTGCTGAACATCCCTCAAAGAACGCCAAGATAACCGATCCTTCGCCTCCAACACGGACCGGCCACAGTATGGAATGGAGATCGTCTTCTATAAATCACGACTCTAATGTAATAAGTAAAAAATGAAGACGACTTATATTGTAAGTACGTAACGTAGGTACGTACGTTTTCATAACGTAAAATTGAAAACACGATTTCTTCAATTTTAAGCTTACGAGAAACGAAATAAGAAAAATAAAAAATATATTTTATAAAACGCGCAAAGAAAATATATTTTGCTGTTGATGAAGAAAAGAAAAATTTGATTTACGTATTACATTAAGTATATCAATAGAGTAAAAAGGCACTGTGAAACGCGTTTACTGACAAAGTAAACATGAATCTCTTTAGAGGAAAAATCGTTTTATAAAATAAAGTAAGACCAATAATTCAACACTTCGTCGCCCCTAAGAGGGAGGTATAAAATGGAGAAAAACGTCCTAATTCAGTTTAGCCCCGTGAGCGGTGTTCCTGCAGCCACTAGGTCCTCACTTTATAGACCGGATATAATATCTATCAATTGATGGAAATGTTACTGCTTTCTTGAATAAATTTAATTTTAAATTGAATAAAAACTTCTTGGTTCTATGAATAGAATGTTACATTTTTGAGTAGTGATTAAGTACTATATAAATAGGTCTTAAGTTTTCAAATTGCTGGAGGTAATGAAAGGCAAATCTGACCACTTAACTCAGGATTATAAATTACATTCAGGTCTATTAGAATAACACATTTATAGGTAGGTACTTATTACTACTAAATCTACAATATGCTGTTCTATAGATAGATCATCTCATCACGATATCTCTGGGACTATAAGACCTAGAGACTTGAAATTTGGTAGGAATATTACTTTTGCCATGTAGAGGTCAGCTAAGAACGGATTTTAAGAAATTCCTCCCCCTCCCCCTTTGACAGAACGAAGTCTGTGCGGGCAGCTAGTTATTTGTAATGTGTATCATTAAAGCACACATTTTCTCATGCAAAATATTTTCTCATACACTTAAACTCTCTGCTTGTGGTTACATTTTTAATCGTCACCATCATCGTTTTATATCGTCGAGCCCCGATAGTCACTATAACAACAAATAGTCAGTGTATAACATAAATCTATACTAATATTATAAAGCTGAAGAGTTTGTTTATTTGTTTTATGGCGCTAATCTCAGGAACTACTGGTCCGATTTGAAAAATTCTTTCAGTGTTAGATAGCCCATTTATTGAGGAAGGCTATATAACATCACGCTGGGACTAACAGTAGTTAAGTTGAGTTAATTAACGCGGGCGAAGCTGCGGGCAACAGCTAGTAATTAGATATCTATGGTAGAGAGATAAGATATACATCGATATATCCACAAAATATTCCGGTCATATTGAAACCTGCGTCTATAGAAACATTCTTAGATTAGTTAGCATCTTGTCGAGAATGGGTAGTGTGACGTCATTCACTGTGCGTGTAACTTGAAGGAGGTTGCATTGCAAATTGTTACCAACCAGTGCTGAGTCGATTGTATCAGTTGAATCTATCTTGAATGAAAGGAATTTTCGGATACTAGTTATTTGGTGAGTTGCCCGAATCTGTTGAGCAACAAGGCACCTCTACGGCTAGTCAGCCTTCAAGGGACCAAAGTTACCTCCACAGAGGGGTTGTCCCGCACCACAGAACAACTCCTCCCAACATGGAGGTTCAATGGGGTGAGGTTCCCGTCCTCCCATTGGGACCCTGCTCTTTGTCTTCTTATAAGAGGGGTACAAAGAGCAGCTTCCTCGGTTCAATTGGCTTCATTCAGGGTGCTGGGTTCACCATAGGCTACTGAGCCCCACCGCCAGAACAAGGCTTGAACCATGGTGGGGAAAAATGAGTTTCCTGAGCTGTTCCCTGTGAACTGGTTTATGGTCTTACCACCAACCAGGTGGCACGTCCAGTTCGCACATCAATTTAATACATGTATAACAAAAAAATGTGCATATATCTAAAACCAAAGATAAGGGGAATGTGATAACGTAGGGGTGTAACGTGTGGGTGTACGGGAAGGCTTCGGTGTTTTTCAAACTTATTTTCCTCAACAACTTCTAATACCATGTACTTAACAGTTTAAAAGTTACCAAACTTATTTACTCCTATCGAGGATTTGTCGAACACACATTTATCTACATTTTACAGGACATAATCTATACATCTATACAGATAAATAAAATTGGAGTGTCTGTTTATAATATTAAAATAACCGCTTTTTATTAAATGCGTAAGTATAGATATTTACACGGTACATATACCAAAATAGCATTTTTAATACTACAAAAAATTGCCAATAATAAAGCGGCAATGTAAAAGTTATTTGAACAAATACGATATTAATCCTTATCCTCTATACTAATATTATAAAGCTGAAGAGTTTGTTTGTTTGTTTGAACGCGCTAATCTCAGGAACTACTGGTCCGATTTGAAAAATACTTTCAGTGTTTTTTTTTTTATAGAAGAGGGGGCAAACGGATAGTCGGTTCACCTGATGGTTAGTGAAGAGCGACATCCACAGTACGACTACACTACACCAGTGGATTAGCAGGTGCGTTGCCGGCCTTTCAGGTATGAGTATGCTCTTTTCTTGAAGGTCCCTAAGTCGTATCGGTTCGGAAACACCATAGGAGGCAGCTGATTCCATATATTAGTCGTGCGAGGCAGGAAATGCCGTAAAAATTGAGTTGTTGTGGATTTCCGGACATCGAGATGGTGAGGGTGAAATTTGGAGTTTTTCCGCGTTGTCCGGTGGTGGAATTCTGCTGCAGGTATTAGTCCGAACAATTCCTCAGAGCACTCCCCGTGGTAGATGCGGTAGAAGATGCAGAGCGATCCGACATCTCTACGCAGCGCCAAAGAATCAAGCCGATTGGAGATAACATTGTCGTCGACGATTCGAGCCGCCCGGCGTTGAATTCGGTCAAATGGAAGGAGCTGATACTGGGGCGCTCCAGCTCAGAGGTGAGAGCAGTATTCCATGTGAGGCCGGATCTGCGCCTTGTATAATTGAAGGCGGTGTGAAGGCATGAAATACTGCTTCGCCCTATTGAGCACGCCGAGTTTCTTCGAGGCTAGTTTAGCCTTTCCTTCCAAATGACCACGAAACTGCACATCTCTCGATATATCGACGCCAAGTATCCATCCATGTTAGACAGCTTATTTATCGAGGAAGGCTATATAACATCACGCTGTGATTTATAGTAGTTGAGTAACGCGGGCGAAGCTGCAGGCAAGCTGCGGCAGGCAGGCACGCAGGCAAAATAAAACCTGCCCGCCGTCTGTCTGTCGATACGCGATAAACTCAAAAACTACTTGATGGATTTTCAGACTGCTTTCAACATGAGAATTGGTAATTCCTGAGGTAGGTTTATGATATATAATTTACCAAGATTTTGTGTAAATTGGTAAATAATATAATGATAATTATTGTAAGAGTCGGAAAAAATCTGCTTGTGAGCTTACATTGATCACGCCTTATTTCCTTCAGAGATCCAAAATATAAAGTAGAAATATGATCATCATGCGTCAGTAAATATAAGTTAACGTAGGCGAAGCTGCGGGCAACAGCTAGTATAAAATATGGGATTTAAATTCGCAACCGCTTATCACCTCTGGGGACACTCAACGTTTGATATAAAGTATTTAAATAGGAATTATTTACTTACCACTCGAAGCGTAGTATGTAAATACGGTATATTGATAAATATTTCTCCGATGCACGCAGATATATATTTACAACACGTTCAAGTGTTCACTTTTCCCTCTCTTATTTGAACGCCGATGAAGAAAGTCCATGCATACCCAAGATTTTTGCCGTCGCCTTTGCTTCTATTCCTTTGAGATTAAAAAATCTCAGCTATCAGACAATTCGTATCTAACACCGTTCAAAGGGTCCCTTATAAACTGGGAGAGAATTTTTATCGTAAAACGTTTATTCTCGGACATTTTGCGAGATCGCGGATTGGAATCGGATTTCGAATTTGTCTGACATTGTTTGGCTTTAGTATTGTGTTCCGATATTAGTTAAAACAAATTTCATTTCTTCTTGAATGTCATGTATTTTTTTTATTTCCTTTATTGACCGCAAACGGGTAGTCTGCTCCTGGTATAAGTGTTCATCGATCCCCAAAATCACCCATTTACTTAAGATCACTTTTAAAACGGTTTCTAGGTGCGTTATTGACCTTTAGAAAATAGTGAGTATGTACTTTTCACGAGGGTCCCTCAGTTGTGTCGGTTTGAAAATACCGCAGGTTATTCAACATATTTGTGCCTATTACCTCAAAATTGCGCAGTAAATTCGCGTTTTTCAGACATCGATGGTAATAATTTGTATTTTGGCGATGTGCGATGGATTATACTAGCACTATATTCCGTTACCTAGAAATTTCTGTACCAAGCTTGTCCTGACTGATTCATAATCGCAGTGCCAAAACCGCTTTGTGACGCGTCACACCGAGACCGCCGGACGTAGAAACTTGAAATTCGGAGAATAAATTCCATTTCCAGCATATTGTGTAACATAAAGCAGGGATTTTAATAAATTCTCTTATAAATTAAAAAAAAACTTTATTTCTATGAATTATGTATTTATATGAAAATATGTTAATTATGAAATTTAAGTTTACTTATAAGGTTTTATTTGATTTTAAGTGGTGTAAATATGAATTAGTAGCAACATTCGTCCACTGCTCTAACATCAGGTCTCCCTCAAAGAAAATATAGGTAATAGCATAGGTATATGATATGTTTCATGCTATAGGGAAATATGGTCTATACTGTAACGTTGTCAGAACATTTTTTTGAAATTTGTTTATTTTATTAATAGGACTAACGCCCAAATACTCAAACGAATCTCAAATGTAAGTCGTACTTAAACTCGTGTTGTCCCTCTTTTTTCTTTGAATCTGACACGTCGTAGCATGAGTTTAAGTACGTCTTAAATTTGAGATTCTTTGAGTATTTGGGGGTAAATCACCAAAAACACAGATTTGCATCAAAAATAACATTAAAAAAATACAAAGCAATTAAATCCTTTAATCTAGACACAGTAACTAGTTAAGTTGGTCACAACATGCTTATTAAATATGTGCCATTATTGAATTATTTACAGGCTTGAAAATAGAAAATTGATAAATATCACATTATTATATATCATATTAATTAATGATTATAAGCATTGTACCACAAAGTTAGTATGTAGAATATAGATTAGACAAAAATATATTGAGTATAAAGGTTATCTTATAATTATATTGTTACTAGCTGTTGCCCGCAGCTTCACCCGCGTCCCCACCATGGTTCAGGCCTTGTCGTGGCGGTGGGGCTCAGTAACATAGGGTGCACCTTGGGCGAAGCTAATTGGGCCGAGGGGGCTCTTTGTACCCCTCTTATAAGAAGAGGGGACAGAAGAGCAGGGGGCAAGGGGTGAGGATGGGAACCTCACCCCATTGTACTGTCCCGACGTTGGGAGGGGTTGTTCTGTGGTGCGGGACAACCCCTTTGTGGAGGTGGCGTCGGTCCCTTGCGGGACTGACTAGCCGTCGAGGTGCCCTGTTTGTTTTCTAGATCCGGGGCACCTCACCAAAGGCGGCATTGGTGGCATTTGCCGGGTTTTAGTGGGTAGAGCTGCGTCCATTTACCAGCTGTCGGGCGCAGCGAGTCCCACATACCCGCGTGGGGAGACCCACTCCCCCGCGGGATGCCTCAGAGCATTTCCCGGCGTAAAAGAAAAAAAAAGCTTCACCCGCGTAAACTTACATTAGCCGTATCCGGATTGATGATGATTATTTTTATAGCCTACTAGAGCAAAAAGAGAAATTCTGCAAAGAATTCAAAGTATGCTTAAGATTTTAAGCTTACCTGAAGCTGATATGAAATATGAAAATGTCTGTATCAGGCATCGAGCATGTAACCGGATAGAGTAGTAATGTGAACCATAAAATTCCGAAACTGGTCAGTGATTTGTCACTGACGTAATAGCAATTCAACCAACCAGTGATCTGTGTAGTACGTCCCATCGGCCAATCATCCATCCAATAGCGTCGAATAACATTACCGCTCTGTTCTGGATATATGTTCGGTGGTATTGGGTCATGGATACCGTATTTAAAAAAAATCATACTCATTCTGATTCTAACTCAGGTAGCATTTTTTTTTATCATACGTTCAAGAAAAGAGCAAAGGTACTCATATTTGAAAGGCCGGCAACGCATCAGCTAATGATGTAGCGGGTATCTATGAACGGCTCTTATCACTTACCACCAGGTGAAACGACCGTTTGCCCTCTATTCTATAAAAAAATAACACATTTAATATTGTTTTCTAATGTTTGCGCGAATTTCACTCATTATAATGAAACAATTTCTTACGGATTTTATCGCGGTTTATTAAGATTTTTACAAGCCCGACGTTTCGGATACTTTACAGCAACCATGGTCCTCCCGTGACCATGGTTGCTGTAAAGTATCCGAAACGTCGGGCTTGTAAAAATCTTAATAAACCGCGATAAAATCCGTAAAAAATTGTTTCAACACATTTAATATTTATTTTAAAAAAACTGCCGGATTCTGTAAAAAACATTTGTCGTGGACTGAATTGTGAATCAAACCTTTTTCGAATCTACTTAAACACATAAAAACTTTCATCAAAATCGCTTTAGCCATTTTGGAGGAATTTAGTCACATACACACGAAGAAGAATATTATTATCATTAGAACTATATTATTAAAAAAATTACAACTCTATGTTCTAAGAATGATGTTAAAAACTACTCAAATTCATAATAGTTCAAAGTGATATGAGAATGAACGGTATAATATAATGTATTAGATTTCATCCCGCCGCAAGGCGGGATGAAATCCCATATCCCATATCCTCGTGTGCATAAAAGCCACTAATCCATTTAGCTACAGCGTTACTGTAACACTGTGATGCGGGAAAAAGGCGAGCCGTACCATCCGAACAAACTATAATCTTTTTACGTTTAAACCAGAGTGCTAATGTAAAGACTGCTTATACAATCACGAGCTAAATTTGAGCTTATTCATAAAATGAGGATTTATTATATTTAATTGTATTCTTAAATAAATTAAAAATGTCTATTTAAGAGGACGCATTGGAAACTTTGGTGTCAATAATCTTAATTTATTTCAGTAATTCCAAAATGAATGAAAATATAACTTAGTCACCTAATAATTCACGATAAAACCTTATTTTTTTAGTTTTTAATACATGGTGAGGTAACTTTTGTAACAGAGAAAAAAATATCAAACATACCTTTTTTTAAAAAGAGATTCACATCTTATGGACAAACGGGACCAGTGTACCCCACAAAGAGCCCCTCGGCTCAATTCGCTTGGTGCTGGGCTCACCTGAGGCTACTGAGTCTCATCGCCACGACAAGGCCTGAAACATGGTAGAGATGTATACTCGTACTATTAATTATTAAATGTTAGAAATAGTTTATTAAGAAGATAATAAAAGAACAATACCGGCTGTTTATTGAAAAAAAAATATAATTATATTAAACCTATTAACATGGCAAACTACGTCGTCGATACGTTTCTCTGCATAATGAAATAGAGCTATCATAACAGATAAAAGTAAGAAACGGACGGAACGAGTGAATTTTCCATCTTCTTGTTGATTTTAGGACTGCTTGTTTAGGCGTCGAACTGAAATTGTACCCTTCCTGCTACTAATATTTACAGTTTGTGATTTCAAAGCAAGCAGTTTTATACAATAGCCAAGAACCCTGTTTACATTTTGTGTTATTATAATAATTATGGTGTTGGCAATGTTTACTATTACGTTATTTTGAATGTTGTAATATGTATGCATCGAGATCAATTTCCGAAACTGGTCAGTGATTTATCACTGACATAATATTAATTCAACCAACCAGTGATCTGTATGTACGTCCCATCGGCCAATCAATAGCCATCAGTCGATCAATCAGAGCGCAGCGTCGTAGGCCGCAGCACTAATTTGGCGGAATTTGTTTTCATGCAAAACACATAATATTACCGATATATTCCGTTTATATTGCTCGATGTATGTCTGCCACAAGTTTTTTCCAATAAAGAGTTATGCGTGCTATTTATATAAATAGTATTATTATCTTCAATGATACCATAGTGTGGATATATTCGCTAGTATTCATGCATTCTATGTTTATATGCGTATCTAATTCTAATCATTTATACTTTTAGGTCTGTTATGGTTAAATACATATTTGAGCAGTGGAAACTTATGAGTTTTGATATTATACGTTGATTCGTAGCTTTGTCGATGTCCTTTTACACCATATTAAAAACATTATATGAAAAAAATCGAATTAATATTTATTTTTTCAAGTTTTTATCTTTAACTTCTTTAGAATTGTTTTAATGGTTTAGCTTTCTGTCTTCAGAATCTTCCATTGTTTTTTGTTTAATTTCTAAACTTTCATTCTGAAAAATTTTAAACTCTTTTATCACATCCAGTAAAATCACAAAACAAAACAATTTACTTTAAAATTGTTTTCTAGGATTAACCCATATTTACTATAATTTAAAAATGTTATATAAATAAAAATACACATATTGCTATAATTTGTAAGCATTTTTTTAGGTTTCCATTTTTTGTTAACATTTATATTTGTTGTGTGTTAAAAAGCCACGATTTTGGGTATACATCAAAGACCCCGTTTCCAGGTCTTTGTCAATGCTTAAAAATATTTACAGTTGGTCGTGGTTTTAATTTAAAAGCAAAAACGTACAGTTTTCACTCCGCAGTATCAAATATGTGCTTTGATTGTACATTTTCATTAAGCGTTGCCCGGCTCTGCATACTTTGAATTTATTGTTCATACGCCGCTACTTCTTCATAAATTCATTTTGTTCATAAAATTTAATTTCAAAACTCTCATGGGGTTTATTCTAATATATTATAAACTCTGCAATATTTTCATCCAATATCTTTGAGATAGAGTTATTTAGTAAGCTAGTAAGAGATATTTAGTAAGCTAGTTTTTTGTACAGTCGGAAAGAAAGGCCGATAACTTACCAGCTAATGATGTAGTGGGTCTCTATGGATGTCGCTTATCACTTACCACCAGGTGAAACGACTGGCCGTTTGCCCCCTCTTCTATAAAAAAATTAAAGTGGATTCATGTGGTTTTTTTCTCCAGCGTTTCGGGTGCAGTGTCGCGAGTTCAGAGATTTTATCTCATCTAAAAATATGCCTACCGCGGCTAAAGAAGTTTTCTCTTCAAAAATATATAATATAACTTATAGTATTACTATAAATGCATAGATACATAGGTTAGGTAGATAGGTAGGTAGGTATAGGTAGGACACGTCATAAGTTACGTTATATACGTAATGTAAGATATAAGGCCGGGGTCGCCCGCTTTACTCACCGCTGTCCTCGGCAACGTGGTCTGCTCCGGAGACTCTGTAGGTGACGCGAACTGTTCCAACCCTCGTATCCAACACCACCATAGGGACACACTGATTCGGATCTCCAGCGTAGGATGAATGATGTTAATCCTCGATCGAGTTAAACGGGTTACGGGAGGCCTCCCGGTTTGTATGCGCGCGCGGCAGTGGTTGAGTTTGTACTGGCTATAAGCGCACACTAGAGGGCGCATTCACGATCGCATTCGGATGGCGGTATATCGCAAAGCGACCCCTCAGTTCAAAGGAAAAAAATAATAATAATATGTACTTAAACGATATTGTCCAATTTATGCTACCTTGCAGATGTACGAAAATACGAAATAACTCATATATCTATTTTAGTTTAAGCAAATTATTTGTTCAGGTACGGAACATGCCACCCACCTTAAAAGCACGTAGTGTCTTTTAAAAGAAGAATAAAACTTATAAAGAAAATCATATATTAATTAAAACTAAACTTAACTATTAATATTGGTTGTATACAATCTGACTATTGTAGTGGAAGGGGACAAATTTTGACAACAGGGCGTTTGAAAAACGTATTGCCCATTTTTAATGTTACGACTCGCACAACCTGGTCGGAGCCGGGATGAAGCGCGTGAATGCGTGCGAGCTTCCATTGAAGGGGTGGTAGGTTCTCATCACGCACCATAACAACAGTGCCCTCACGAAGAGTGGAGCCGCGGTCTTGAAACCATTTATTAGTTTGTTGGAGTTCGTGAAGATACTCCTTACTCCATCGTTTCCAAAAATGTTGAACCGACTGTTGAATCCAGTTCCAACGAGTAAGTCGACTAGGATTTTCGTCTACCAAGGCGACGTCAGGCACCGCAGTTAGGGGTTCCCCTATTAGGAAGTGAGCCGGAGTCAAGGGAAGAGGATCCGAAGCATCCGAACTCAATACGCAAAGAGGTCGCGAATTTAAAACGGCTTCTATCTGACACGTAAGAGTGTGCATCTCGTCGTACGTCTGAATTCGCGTACCTACCACGCGGTGAAGATGATGTTTAAAGCTCTTTACGGAGGCTTCAAACAATCCGCCGAAATGGCTCGCATAAGGAGGTTGGAAATGCCACGTAAGGCCCTGCCTTAAAGTTTCTTTGTTTAAAATATTTAGAACTGGATCGCTACGTAAAAACGCGTATAAATCCTTTAAGTAATTATTACAACTAACAAAATTCCTTCCACAATCTGAATAGATATCCGTACAATAGCCACGCCGGGACGTGAAACGTCGCAAGGCGGCTAGAAAAGCTTCTGTAGATAACTCGGATACGAGTTCGAGATGTACGGCCTTAACTGACATACATACAAAAACTGCGACATAACACTTCACTACCTTAGCATTCCGAACCTTGTTAGCGCGAACATAAAAAGGACCCGCAAAATCCACCGATGTCTTTTTAAAGGCACGAGTTGGACGTAGCCTGGATTCAGGGAGCTGTCCCATGCGCGGTTGCATACACGCAGGGCGCGCCCGGAAGCAACGTACGCATCGATGTATTCGCTGACGCACGATATCACGACTCGATAAGATCCAATATCGCTGTAGAAGCGAGTATCGTACTAACTGAGGTCCCGCGTGTATCTGGGTCAGGTGAGCGTCGTCGATTATAAGATCCGTCAAGGGATGTCGTTTAGGCAAAATCAATTGATGTTTAGAATTAAACGGTAAAAGAGACTTGTGAAGTCGTCCTCCCACGCGTAAATATCCGTCACTATCCAGAAATGGCGTAAGACGGCGCAAGCTTAACGAAACTAATTTATTGTTAGAAATATTTTTTATATCCTCATTAAAAACTGAATGTTGCGTCAAAAGTATAAGGCGATTAAGTGAAAAGTTATATTCAGGAACCGTGATGTAATTTGGAAGTGATTGTTTAATATGTTTATTTTTACATTTGTTGTAAAAACGAAAAATGAAAGCGGTTCAAGGTCGAGTATACGATCTAAATGTTTAGACGCGACAATACGCCTATTTTCATATCTATATTTTAAAATATTTAACGCGATAGTATAATTATCACCTGTTATAGGGAGTGATTTGATCAAGTTATATGGTTCATTTTTAACCGAAAGTAGAAGGTATCTTAATTTTTCCGTCTCCGTGTAGGCTCTGTTGTGATGGACTAATGAACTAAATAAATCAAAAAACGATTGCCAATCGGTAGGATCACCGCTAAAATCGGGTAACGGCAAGACGGGTAGATTTCTTTTATGACAAATGTCGTCCTGATAAAGTGACCGACGCCGATTCAGGTCGTCATTTTTATGACTATTTATGTACGAAACAATGGCATAATATACGTCGTTAAAATCATTGCGTATTTTAATATGCTCGTCTTTATCAAAAACCTTGTGCTTTATGAGCGTTTTTTCAATTTTAGATTGAATTTTATTGAATTTTCTTTGATGTGAACTTAAATCACTAGCTCGCGAACGAAATTGTTGATCATTTGTGGTTGCAAGCTGTAAAATACGTTTAAGCTCGTCGAGGATCAAATCCCTTTCGAAAATATCTTGTTCACACAATATTTCTAATTGTAATTCCTGCCATCTTTGCTACGCAAAATGCCGGACAGATAAAATGCGAAAAGAAATACGTTTATTGAAAAATGAGTACGTAGTACTGCTATTAAACAAGATAGCACAAGCTGGACAATGATCCTGGTTCGAAGGAACAAAAATTTATGTAAGATATAAGGCCGGGGTCGCCCGCTTTACTCACCGCTGTCCTCGGCAACGTGGTCTGCTCCGGAGACTCTGTAGGTGACGCGAACTGTTCCAACCCTCGTATCCAACACCACCATAGGGACACACTGATTCGGATCTCCAGCGTAGGATGAATGATGTTAATCCTCGATCGAGTTAAACGGGTTACGGGAGGCCTCCCGGTTTGTATGCGCGCGCGGCAGTGGTTGAGTTTGTACTGGCTATAAGCGCACACTAGAGGGCGCATTCACGATCGCATTCGGATGGCGGTATATCGCAAAGCGACCCCTCAGTTCAAAGGAAAAAAAAAAAAATAATATGTACTTAAACGATATTGTCCAATTTATGCTACCTTGCAGATGTACGAAAATACGAAATAACTCATATATCTATTTTAGTTTAAGCAAATTATTTGTTCAGGTACGGAACACGTAACTATATGGTTACCATATAAGGACTATGTACACATGCACTAACAATAAGCTAGTAAGTTGTATGGGTCCCGAGGAACTGTTTTGCATGTTTGATGATATCACAATATGGCCTTATTGGTGTTCTGTTTAGTAGCTATACGCCGCGGTTTCGTTAGCTCACTTCTGTTGGAAAATTTATGATACTACATATATATTATGTATATGTAGGTATTTAAATGCCTATGAGTATCATAATAGAAAACCGTATGACATTTAGTTCAGGTTCAGGTTCAGCTTTATTGTTCTATAATTTAATTGTAATCATTATAAGCCCACTTGCACCCACTGCTGAGTAAGTTAAGTCAAGGTAAGTCTTACCTTGACGTGGCGGTAGGACTCAGTAGCCTAGGGTGAGCCCGGCACCTTGGGCGAAGCTAATTGAGCCGAGGGGGCTCTTTGTACCTCTCTTATAAGAAGAGGGGACAAAAGAGCTGGGGGCTAGGGGCGAGGACAGGAACCTCACCCCGTTGTACTGTCCTGACGTTGGGGGGGGGGGGGTTGTCTTGTGGCGTCGGTCCCTTGGGGGACTGACTAGTCGTCGAGGTGCCCTGTTTGCTCATTAGATCCGGGACACCTAACCAAAGCCGGCATTGGTGGAACTCGCCGGGTTTTAGTGGGTGGAGCAGCGTCCACTTACCAGTTTTCGGGCGCAGCGAGTCCCGCATACCCGCCTGGGGAGACCTACTTCTCAGCGGGATGCCTCAGAGCATTTCCCGGCGTTAAAGAAAAAAAAGGACAACACATGCCAGGTTTAGCTTATCGTTTAATAAAATTGTCTAAATATTAATATCATTGTTAATAGATTAATGATAGAACAATAATTACAAAAGTCAATTAAACGAAGCGAGTTAATGAAAACATGGTAATAAAAAATGATGACATGTAGTTGACAATCGAAAACTTTTAAATAACATTATACTTAATTCCTGGGAGGAGTGATAGACCCGTGACAATATTTAATTATTGATACTCATGACGAATGGTTCCACCTGTAAGTATAATATGAATGCAATTAGGCAGTGCAGCGTTTTATTCCGGCATGGTCAGCGGACGTGTCGCGTTTACACAATCGTTGTGGGCCCACGTACTTTTACTATTTGTTTTCTTTTCATCTGTACGTATACATAGAGGTGAAATATTTATACATACTTTATATATTACTTATTGTGCCGATCGTAAGCAGATGCGTTATTTAGATATTTATCTATAGTAAAGCGCTGTGAGAGTGACCTTCCATGCAAATGTTCAATTTTTAATTAGGACATTCATCATCATCATCATAAACATCAGCTTCTATCCATCCACTGCTAAACATAAGCACCCCTCAATAAATGCGAAAACAGAAATATTATTGCTTTCTTTTATTTTGCTTCCAGGAATCATTCTTCCAAATTGGCACTTCACACTATTTCACCATTTTAACATAAAAACAAATATGATGAGAAGCGCGTGTTGTTTTGACCCTGATTGAACGTTTCCAAGACAATGGTTTTGTCTATGTTGTTGTTCTTACAGTTCATATTTAGTGACGCGCGCTTTATATATTATGTATACTCTAAGGTACAGCCCTTTTCATAGCTTTTTTTAGTTTTATAGGGAAACTGTTTGACTTACCCTCAGTAATCAATAATCAGCCGGTACTAGCTGAGGCAAGTCATTCATGCGTTACGTCACATAATTAGTGCTTTGTGTAATATTGATGATGATCATTTTACTATTAATAATCACTATCACTATTAATAGTGCTAGTGAATAATTAGCAGGCTCGAGTACTAGTGTGATGCTAACTCAGTTGCTCAGCGTGGTAACCTAGAGTAAGTTCTTCTCATGAAAGAAGAAATAGCTATGCTGGGACGTTTTTTTCTTTTTTTTTGTTAATACGTCTTTACGAGCCGTGAACGACCCTGTGTGGGGTTCCATGATGTGTGGGACTCGCGGCACATACTTGTTGCTTGTTACTTGAGGTCAGGCTGGTTTCCGCAACTCGACGCTTTTGCGCCTATTTTGCGTGCTGTGAGCCTGAAGCACTCCCTACTGCCAGTTAAGCTCCCGCAAGAATGCTAGCAGTCTCTTGACATCGGCGCAAATCTCCGGGAGCGTTCTCGGGCATCCGAGATGGGCAGCCCGTAGCGGTGCTACTCCTGTGCACTCCAGTAGTACATGGGCTGCTGTTTCTTCCTCCGCTATGCAGGCTCTGCATAGCGGACTGTCTGTAACACCTATCGTGAAAAGATGCTTGTTATAGTGACCATGTCCTGTTATGGTGCCTGTTATCAGGCGCAGTTCTGATCGTTTTAAGAGCATTAATTGACGAGAGACGCGTGGGTTGCCTATTGGCATCGCTTCCCTTGCTTGTCTGCAATCGTCTCTGGTCGTCAGAGCTCTCTGTGTTGTGTGTTTGCGTGCGTTCTCACCCATGCCCTTAACTGGCTATATGGTAGCGAGGTCATTGGTTCATTACCTTTGACCTCCATATTTGCTCTACGTTTGGTCAGCTCGTCTGCTGCATCATTACCTCTTGAGCCACTGTGCCCTTTTATCCATTGAAGGGTCATTGTGTTAAGTTGGCGTGCTCTTTCGAGGTAACAGTGGCATTCGTGAATTAGGCCCGAGTTTGTTGTGTATGAGTTTAGTGCTTGGAGTACCGCCTTACTATCGGATAAGACCCTTATGGGATACCCTGCTACTTTCCGTTCTATTATGGCTCTCGCTGCTTGGGCTATACCAACACATTCCGCCTGGAAGACGGAGTTGTGTTTGCCCAAATGTACAGCCCAGGTGGAGGTTTAGTTCTTCTGAGAAGACCCCTGCACCTGTTCCTTGTTGTGTTTTCGACCCGTCGGTGTAAATACTCAGCTCCTTAGAGGATGTATTTGTTGATGGGGACTCAAAAAGTTGGATTTTGTATTGTTTGTTGAATACATACGTTTTGGGTATGACATCGCTAGGGGCCTGCAGCAATGGAAATTCATCTAGATACTCGTCTAAGATTTTTGTGTGAGGTATCCTGATCTCTTTCCATAGTTTAAGTGTTCGTAACCTTACCGCTGCAGACGCTGCTTCCTGTTGTATGAAGAGATGTAGTGGAAGCAGGGATAGCATAGTTTCTATGGCTGCGGTCGGTGTTGTTTTCAAGCTTCCTGTGATGGCAAGACATGCCAACCTTTGGAAGCGTTGTAGTTTGTCACTTACCGTTGTTAGGCGTGTTCGTGGCCACCAGACTAGTGCTCCATAGCTGAGAATTCTCGGAGTTATACATATGAGTTATATATACGGATGTAAAAGAATGATAGGTAGGTCATGGGGCCCATGACCTACCTATCATTCTTTTACATTGCCAGAATGTAATGCAGGCTTTGTTTAGTTTGGCTTCTAGGTGTTGACTCCAATTTAGTTTGCTGTCAAGGATTACTCCTAGGCACTTCACCTGTGTGTTCAATTGGAGTGTAACGTTCCCTAGTTTAGGGAGTGTGTAATTGCTTAGTACCCTTTTGTTGGTGAACATTACTAGTTCTGTTTTGTTTGGGTTGACGGTGAGTCCAGATTCTCTGCACCACCGGTCTACCACTCGAAGAGCTGTCTGGGTTAGATCACATACTGTATTTGCATGATTACCCGTTATGAGTATCGCTAAGTCGTCATGGTACCCTACTGTGTAGAAATGTCTGTTGTTCAGTTTAGCTATGAGGTCATTTACGACTATGTTCCACAGGAGAGGTGATAGTACTCCTCCTTGTGGGCAACCCTTGGCAACTACGGCTTTCTGTGCGCCCTTGTCGTCTATCGTAATGATTCTTTTAACTAACATGTTGTGGATCCAATTTGCTATTATTGGATTTATGTTGTGTCTGTTTAGTGCTGTTTTTATGCTGTCAAAGTTTGTTTTGTCGAAGGCACCTTCGATGTCAATAAACGTGCCTAGACATATGACTTTGTTTTGCAGGGCATGCTCTATTTTGCTTACCACTGCGTGTAAGGCTGACTCTGTGGATTTTCCCGATGAGTAAGCGTGTTGGTTGTGGTGTATTGGTAAGTTTTTCAGTGCTTTGTCCCTCAGTTCTCTATCGCATAGCCTTTCCAGAGTTTTCATCATGAATGATGTCAGGCTGATAGGTCTGAAGGATCTCGCATCTGTGTAGTCACTCTTACCTGGTTTTGGGATGAAGACGACTCTTACCTCCCTCCATAGCTTGGGAACGTAGCCATATGCCAGGCATGATTGGAGTATCCTGACTAGGGCCCCAATTACTCCCTCACCCCCTCTTTGGAGCAAGGCTGGGAAGATGCCATCTACACCTGCTGATTTATATGGTTGGAAGCTGTTGACTGCCCACTTAATTTTGTCTCTTGACGCTACGTTTTGGACAATCATCCATTTGTTAGTGTCTGGTGGTATGATATGTTCGTCTTCCCATCTTGCTTCTGTAACGATGCTGCAGTCTGGGAAGTGCGTCTGGATGAGGACTTGCATTGTTTCCTCATATGTTTTAGTGTATGTATTGTCCTGTTTTTTGATTGACCCTATGTTTGGGTTTCCGCCTGAGGCCATGATAGTTTTTATTCTCACAGCCTCGCTACAGGACTCTATGCTGTCACAAAACTTTTGCCAGGATTCTCTTTTCCTGGCCCGTATTTGTTTTTTATATAGGTTTTTAGTTTCCCTATAGTTGTCCCAGTCTATGCTGTCGCTGGTGTTCATGGCTCTGTTTAGTAGCCTTCTGACCTTTTTCCTTAACCTCTCAAGTTTTGGGCCCCACCATATGGTTGGCCTTCTTGGTTGCGTTGTAGGTTTGGTCAGGGGGCATGTTGAGTGATAGGTTTGTATGATCGTATCTGTCAGGTCTGTCACCTGTCTCTATATCTTCTACGCTCCTGATTTGATCCGGTGCGTCTGTGTTGAGTTTGTTTGTTATGATTTTGTTGTATGTGTTCCAATTAGTCTTCCTGGGATTCCTCCTAGGAGTGGGAGTATTTGAAAGAAAGAAAAATTTATTAGTGAAACTACTTACTTAACTACATAAGACACAATTAATAATATAACATAATATAATCCTTGTAGTTACACAAAACGGCCTCAACTCAGTGTTTGCTGGAATTACCACTCCAGCATGACTGGTCTTCCGTTGAGGCCATTCAATGAAGCCACGAAACGATTACACAGCACACAAAAAATATATATATATATATATATATATATATAAATAAATTAAAAAAATACACAATTGATCGCTTAATATAGCTATGACAACATAATATTATGTTTACTGAAAAACACAAACCGAGAGAGAAAATATTTATATTATTATCCTAGCTTTTCAACATTTTTATTTTATACTTGACATTGGCAGAATGTTGCACAACAAAATATTTTTGACGTCTACATGCCAAAGATAAAGAAGAAGAAGAAAATTAAAAAATAAATAAAAATAAGACGCGAACTAAGATCAAGTATCAATAGATTTGACAAGCTAATAATAATACCGTATTGGAACGAGATAACAACATACGAAAAATCCAAGAGTGACAGAGACTTAGACACTTTCTTTTGTCTTTGTCAGAATATTACTCTTTGTTTGTTGGGCACAACAAGGATGTGCCCAACAAAAAATTATCGACTAAATTTGAATACCATACAAACATTCTCACTCGCGAACAGTTTGTCAAATATGCCGCCATTTTGTACTACTTTTTAATTTGGTCGGCTTATGTAGGTATGGTGATACCAGTTTTTTTATAGGCAGATTACCTAAGAATGTGGTATTATATAAAAAGGGTGACTGGAATTTTCGAAATAAACACAATAAAAACAAATATGTTTATTGCTATCCTTACTATAGATCATACATATTAAGACGTATATAGCCTTCTTTTTTATTATTTATGTTTTTAGTGGTTTGTTATTAGTCATTACATAATATTTTCGATAATCCGGAAAAATGCAGCTGTCTAAAATTACAATAAATGTTTGGTTAGGGCTAGTGCTTATAGTTATCTATCAACCTTTACCAGTTTTTTATTATTTTTAATTCACTTGTTTCAAGAAAATAAGTAGACTTGTTATAATGAATGTGGTATCCCTGTAAAATATGCCTGTCCCTTTCGGGTATACGCGAATGTCAATTCCATACTATACTTGTTCCTAGGACGCGAACATAGACAATATACTTATAAACTAATAACGATTAAGTCAAATAAAGATGGTTCAAAATAGAATTATAAAGGATAAATACATAAAAAAAAAACAAAAAATTATAAATCAAACAGAGCACGTTAGCTTTGAATTCAGCAGGCAACAGTTCCAGGTGACATGTAATGGTGCAAGGAGAATTGGACAATATGACGCCACACAGTTGAGACATAAACTTTTGGTACATAAAGCAATTTAAGCAATATATTATATGCACTTCCCCACCTATCAATTACTTGCCTACAAAACTTAAAATTAAAAAATAGTAGTGTCGACCCTTAATGCTTCCTCAGTTTTCTGGTGCTGATTAATATACACTTTAAGTCTGGTTCTGAAAGATTGTATATTTTGCAGGTTACTTATAGGCGGCGGAATGTTGATCCAACATTTGGAAGCACAATAACGAAAACTGCCTCTAAACGCAGCTGAGCCATGACGCTGTGTTAAGAGCAGCACGGCACACTTGCGAGAGCCGTGGATCCTCTGCTGTGACATCCATGACAGTTTGTCATAGAGATACTTGGGTTGGTTATATTTTATTACGCCAAATAAAAGACATGCTAAATGTAACTTACGTCGGTGCTTCATTCTTAAGATAGGACTTTTTATTAAGAAATGGTGTTACGTGGGCTCTTGGCGGGATATCAAAGCAAAAACAGGCGCAGGCATTCTGCACCCTTTGTACTAATTTTTGTGTTCGCGCTAATATACATGGGCCGGTAACTACATCTATATAATTTAGTTTTGACAGAACAAGAGACTCAACAAGTTGGACTCGCAACTCTTCTTTCAAAAATGGTCTCATTTTATATAGGACCTTTAATCTATAAAAACAGTTCCTCACTGTGTTGGCAATATGACTTTCAGATCGCAAATTACAATCCATTTGCAGGCCCAAATTACGGGCTTCATAGACACGATCAACCTAACCTAACCTAACCTAACAGTCTCTGACAGGCACAGGCGATTTAGATGATGTTTGCTGCCAAATATATTTTGTTTTTTTAGGATTCAGGAGCAACCAGTTGTTTTTAGACCAAGAACTATTCTAGAAAGATCCTCATTTAACTTAACTATTGTACTGTCGATTTTTGATGGCTTACATGAAATATATACCTGCACATCATCTGCGTACAAGTGATATTTACAATTAATTATATGGTTCTGTATATCTGCAGAGTACAGTGAGAATAATACCGGCCCCAAAATAGAACCTTGTGGCACACCTCTTTCCACATGTTTCTTTTCAGATGTGACTATAGAACCATCACTGAGGCTCATCTTGACATATTGATATCTATTACTAAGGTAACTGTTAAACCACAGCAAAGACTCTTGATCAAAGCCATAATAACTTAGCTTAGACATAAGCATATTGATATTTATAGAGTCAAAGGCTCTGGAAAAGTCTAGCAACACAAGCACAGTGCACATTCCCTTGTCCTGGGAGCAAAGTATGTTGTCAGTTACATCAAGTAGTGTGGTGACCGCACTACGTTGTTTTCTAAATCCGGACTGAACCTGAGGTAAAATATTGTTTTTTTCAAGATATTCCATCAACTGGCAACATACAACTTTCTCCAATACTTTAGACAAGCATGGTAGAATACTAATAGGCCTAAGGTCACTAAGATTTGTAGGATTTGCATGTTCCGGTAAGGGTTTCACTATTGCTATTTTCCAGATATCGGGGTATGTACATGTTGTAATTGATTTATTGATTATATAATTAATGTAGTGTAATGTATGAGGAAATGTCAATATAAGCATATCCAATGTTATAGCATCACAACCTTCTGCATTTGATTTTAGACTTGTTATTATATGAATAATTTGTCGTAAATTAACTGGCTCAATATGAAATATAGCATCACTAAACTTATGATATTCATAATATGTTAACTGTGATAAGGAAATACTGAAATTGCCCGGGATAGTCAAAAAATGGTTATTTATTATGTCTGGATTATTGAAAGAATGTGGTAAGTCAGTGTGTGATTTTGGTAAGAGAGTGTTTTTTAGATTTTTCCATAATTGTTTTGGGTTGTGAATGTTATTGTTAATGTTGTGTTTAAAGTATGCTAACTTTTCAAAGTAGAGCGCTCGACTGACTGTTGTTTTAAGTAGCTTGTAATATTCTTTTTTACTGTCTGATTTGGTCTTGTGATAAGCTGCACAGGCCTGATCTCGTAACTTCATCATTATTTTGGTGGTATCCAGTTATAATAAGTTAAATATAATAGTTATCCAGGGATAGATCTGCTTCTTGATGATAATCGATTTTCTTGGGGCATGTAAATCCAAAAGTGACAAGACGCTTTGATTCAAAACGTTAACCGCATCGTTAACGTTGCTAAGCGTCAATATATGGTCCCAATTTATACTAAGTAAATCCCTATTAAAAAGATCTACGCATATGTCTTTTTTTGCTCGTATGCATATGTTGTGAGGTGCAGGTTTTAACCGTTTAATGTTAAACTCACATATTATAAGGCAGTGACCTATCGATGAGCCCATGTGTTCCAATGACAGCTTGCGTATACTCAAGTCTGTACAAACCACATCTATGAGAGTCTGGCTAGTATCGGTAAAGTGAGTAGGTTCATCAACTATCTGTCTTAAGTTAAAACATGACAAGAATGTATTGAATTTTATTGTTTTTAAATCGTCTTTTAAATACAAATTAATATTAAAATCACCAAGTAAAATTAAATTATCATAATTATTCAAAGAGCTTACAGAATCTGAAATTGCATCAAAAAATAAATCTACATCCATCCACGGTGGACGGTATGCCGTGCCGATCACTAACTTTTGCCCGCCAAAAGTCATCGTAATCCACATCTGTTCAACGGACTTATGACTTGGGTCCACCGGATGAGACCAGCTGCGTACAGTCATATTCCGCTTGATGTAGAATCCAACGCCTCCACCGCGAGATCTTACGTCCGGCGGGCGCGGAACATGACGCAACCGGTACCCCGGCAGCACCGGGGCACGCGCCTCTTCTCCAGCTCTCAGCCAGATCTCGTTTATTGCCAGTACGTCAATGTCATTCCGCATGATTGAGGCTATAAAGTTATCATGATTTGTGCCGAGGGAACCTGCATTGTACAAAGCGATTTTTACATTCTTATTAGCCATTGGAATTAGTTTTAAGTAATTTCGTACCTAGTATAAACGATATGTAAACTGGACAATGAACGCATAAAAGACTATAATATCTATAAGCTGTAAATAAATGTGGAACATCGTAATATGTGAAATGTACCAAATAAAATATTTTGTATTTTCTTGTCTTGTGTTTAAATAAAATCCTACGTGCAAAATATATTCTCCCTTCACCACACCAAGAACTCATTATCCCTCCTGTGCTTATATTCAATACTAACGCTATGTATACATACTTTATGTTATTGACCACAGTTATTGTTGTCAAACAGGGACGGAGCCAAAAACCCGCTCGAAATCAGTGTCTGTACGGATGGGGTACACCGGCAGTCCATCATTTTGTCGCACGTATATGCGACCTCTTCTCGTCCATGAGTACCTCCACTGACCCTTACGACACTCCTCGCGGACTCGTTGAAACAGCTGGCGATTGGAGCGCGTCAGCCTCTCGTTCAAGTAGACCCGACACGGTGGTCCGCCCAGGCCGATGTCCTCCGTCGTAAGGGTGCGGCGAACGCGCGCAGCACGCAGCATATCGTCGCGCACCTGTCGGCGTGCAAAACGCACTACCACGCGACGGGCGCGCCTCTTCGTACCATCGTTACCTGCACCGCTGTGGCCTAAAGCTCCGACCCACTCGGCGTACACCACATCACGCTGTTCCAGTTGAACACCCAGCTTAGCCGCAAGCACAGTGACGATATGCTGGACGTTTTCCCCCTTCTCCTCTGGCAGATGACCGATTTCTAAATCTGTAAAAATAGCGATTGTCCTAATGTTTATCTCGAATCGGATCCATCTATGGTCTGAGCATGATGCTTCGTTGGATACATGCCAGTTTTTGATGAGATCCGTCGCGTTATTCGTGGCTAGTGTAAGGTCGATGATTGTTTTACATCTCCTTGTCACATATGTGGGCTCTGAGCCTTTGTTTAATAGATTTAGATTGGTTGTAAAAAGGTACGATACTAGATCCTCACCTCTTTTGTTGCTGCTTGCCATTCCCCACAGAGGGTGGTGTGCATTAGAATCTGTAGCTACGACAAGCTCCAGTCCCTCCTTCTCACAATAACTGATCAAGGCGGCCAGGTCTTGGGGTGGTGCTTCCTCACCGTCCGGCATATATGCTGATGCCAGCACTATATCTGGGAACGGTTCGGATTGTCGCAGTTTTATTGTTGTTAGATCTCTGGAACAGAACTCGTTAAGTGGCATAGCTGATATTTGGTTAGTAGTAAAAATACACGTCCTCGGTGTATCTTGATTGCAAGTATACAATTTACCTCTTGTTGGGTTGAGGCCGCATATTCTCCCGTCTCTGACCCACGGCTCTTGGATCATTGCTATGACCCGGTCGTTGTTTTCCATCCACAACCGTAGTTGAGCCGTTGCGGTGCGGCTGTGGTGGATGTTTGCCTGTACAGCGCTAATCGGTTGAAGAGAACGGTGTGCCATCAGAGATGTTGGCCGCTCACTCCTCCAATGCCCTGACGAGGTCCATCTCGCTCGTCCTATCCGCCTCGTCACCTCCAGGGCTGCCGCTCGCAGGTGTACCAACGGGCGACAGCACCGGTTCCGGTTCTGGGGCAGACGGAGGCACTGCAGACACCAGCTCAACGACAGAGTCGGAGCAGGTTACAGGCACTTGCGATAAGGGGCCAGTAGACGGAGTAGCCTGTACGGCCACAGCATCGTCCACCGACTCCGACCTCGTTTCGGGCAGCGTAGCGCTGTACTTGCCCTTGACGTCGCGGAACTTCACGTACACCGACCCCAGACCACATCCCAGGCGTCGTTCGTGTTTGTGAAGATTCCTTGCCACGTCCTCGGGCACGCTGACTATTAGGAACGTGTCCCCCTTGGTGACCACTGTGTTGTGGTGCAGCCATTGGTCCACCCGCGCCCAGGGATTCTGGTAGCGCAGCGTGCGCGCTATTACGCCCGGTGACTCCCAGATTCCCGGCACGAGTAGACCGCAACAAACCCTCTTGGGAAGATCTATTTGGCGCCTCACAACCAATGGCTCCCCAGTGGGGACACTGATCTTTTTCACTGCCTGCTCCAGCCATCTTCGGGTCCGCAGGTCTTCACACCATATCTTTAGGGCACCATCAGCAATGATGGGTTTCCCCCTAAAGATCGGGCCCTCCGTTCCCGATGAGGCTGGTTCTGAGGCTTGTTTAATAATCTGCTGTAGCAGTGCCTTCTGTACCAGGTCAGCATTTGGGGGGCTAAGGTGACCGGTCGTTTGGCTTGTGACGGCCACAACGAGGTCTGCCCTAGCCGCATCCGCAAAGCTTGCTGGTTGGGGCCGGTCAGGGTTCTCCAGTTTTGGTGCCTTGTGGGCGCCACGTGGTGAAATGGTGTCGTCCAGTCTAGCCCGTTTCTGGGACATCCTTTTCGCCCGCTCGTTTGTTCCTCCGCCGTCGGCCTGTGTGGACAGATTCCTGTCCCTCACTTGCCTTTGTCGGAGGAGCGTCGTCTCTTCCGGTGGTTTCGGTAGGTTCCGCTAGCCCTCTTTCGCCTTCTACCGTTGTCGAAGAGGAAGCAGTGAGTTTGCGGGCTCTCCTACGCTTCCTCTTGTTGGGTTTCGGCCCGTGGGCATGAGTGGGAGCTGACAGTCCGGCGGGGGCTCTGCCACCTTTGGTCCTGCGCTTCACCACCTGCCATGACAGGTCAAAGTCATCCATCGGACCGCACGGTACTCCAGTTGCGGAGGTTCCACTCTGGCCTACCGTGCTATCCTTTGTTATGGGTTCTTGTTGTTATGGGTCTCCGCGAGCTCTTGGGTTTCCCCGTGCCTCTAGCGGACCCAGTTGTTCCTTGCGTCTTTCCTTTCAATAATTTTGGCAAAACATTGCTCCCCCCAGAATACGTTGGGAGCTGCCTGAGTTGGTCTCAGGGAGGGATTCTCCAGCTGTGCTGGTACCCTCCTGGGGTAGTTTCTCTTCGTGTCTTGCTGCCATTTTTAACATTTGAATTCGGGATTGTTTTCCCCTAGGGAGTGGAGTACAACCTGTGTTTCCCAAGCACAGGCGTCACTTTTTCAGAGGGGATTTAGTCCCTCTTGGCGTGTGATCACCATGTGGACAGGTTTCTTACGCCGCCTGTGGTTCGGCGTTGTTGTAGTTGTTGTGTGAGGTTGCTCGTTTTGCACCACCCGGGGGACACGTGTAGGGTGGGCCTTAGGAAAAGGTGATAAATCCTACGGACGCGAGCAACCATTCGTCCCCCCTATATGCCCCTATATCCTCGCGGCACATATATGTGCTGAATACCCACTATAACCACGCGAGTGCCACCAATGCCGCCTTTGGTGAGGTGCCCCGGATCTGTTGAGCAACAAGGCACCTCGATGGCTAGTCAGTCCCTGAAGGGAACGACACCACCTTCGCAGAGGTATTGTCCCGCACCACAGAACAAACCCTCCCAACGTCAGTACAATGCAATAGGGTGAGGTTCCAATCCTCGCCCCTTGTGGCTGCTCTTTTGTCCCCTCTTCTTATAAGAGGGGTACAAAGAGCAGCTAACTCGCCTAAGGTGCTGGGTTCACCTTAGCCTACTGAGCCCCACCGCCACGACAAGGCTTGAACCATGGTAGAATGAATTACCTATTATAAACATGGGACTGAATTAGCGTTTGTTGAGAAATGAAAATATTCAATAGAGCATTCATCGGGGATTATAATATTGAGTAGGTGAAAATAAAATTTGCATTATTCATGAATTTAAATAATATTTTACAGTGTTATTACTTGTGAGAGTATCGCTAGGGATAACAGATTATAAACTACCGTAGTGGACTAAAATATTACTTTACATTAGTTCGCTTTTTATATTGTAGGAAACAACTACAATATACATTGTTGGTGATTTTATCGCGGTTTATTTACATGCATGGAAATCAAAAACTAAGTATTATTTTTGCGTTATATCTGTGACAGATTGACACATTGACAGCGAAGTTCGAATAGCATTTGGATATGGAACCCTAAAGGCTACAAATCTTAGGACTTTTTGTTTTTTTTTTGAATTAAGGATACAGTGTAAAGTGCGTTTACGGCGCTTCCATTCGACTGTTGAAATGATAAAATATTTCATTTCTTATATACAAAATTCGACAAGATATTGTTAACGATTATTGCTCTTATATAGTACTCACAGATTACAATGTATTTAAAATGCTTAACTCGCTTTGAAACGCAATAAAGCTGGAACAAACTTAATGGAATTCAGTTTACTTCTCTTTCAACGCAATATTGTACAAGCGGCGATAAAATTGTTTTATAATTATTATTTTATATATACTATCATATGAAAAAAACCTAATCAGTCATAGGCACTGCCGATAGAAGTGAAAACTTATAACTTAGAATTTTAGTTTATCAGTAGAAAGTACTATCATGTATAGGTATGTCATACAATTGTCATTTTTAGATTCTTATGAAACTCACAGTTCTTGTCACCTACTCAGGCTAAATCATTTGTTGTCCTTTTAAACTCGGCGACACAGCACTCAGCACTGAAAAACAGTTGACTGTATCTTTCTTTTCGGGCACACCTGGCGGGCTCGAGATCGCTCGATCGAGCGTTTCACCACCGAGCGTGACGGATCAGCCTCCCTCACAGCGTACAAAAATCTGTGTGTGGTTCACCAAAAGAAGTTTTCACTCCAAAAAAACCAGACAAATGTGTCTGATTCGCGCGCTTACGGTTCCTAAAAACATCTTTTCTATGTGATATGAAAACAAATTCATGGTTGTCAGATAATATTTTCTCCTACTTAGGTTGTAAGACTTAGTTTCTTACCAAAATTCATGATTGTATGTCAATGGGAATTACCTGAAATTGGGAATGGGTAGCCTTGGTATCGGGGGGAAACTTCCCCGATCCTCCCCGGTCCCCCGGTCCCAGGGTATCATGATTATGATTTCCCCAGCAAAAACAAAAAAGAAGATTGGAGCTTCGGTTGATAAACTATATTGTCACATTGGAAGACAATTCCCGAACAGTAGCGGTGCAAGTAGGATGCGAGTGCGAGATCGATCGTCTACATTCTAGAAGGTTAGGGAAAATAAATTTAAGCTGCTTTGATAAATGAAGTAAGCTAAATAAACGCTTTATAAACGAACACTTCAGTTCTTTCATTTATAACAATTTTTATCGCTTAGGGACTCGAGCAATATCCTTGATATTCCTTGTGAACAACACGAAAGTGCATTTAAGTTACAAAACGTGACTTTGGAAAATTTATAACGATCCCCGTAGTTACAAGTACACTTCGAAACTTTTATCGAATTAATGAACGAAATTTTGCAAATAAACAAACTGTCCTCTTATTTGCTTTGGCTGATGGCAAGACACAAAAACTGTTCGTGAAAGTTAAAAGTATTTGTAAAAGTTATTCTTTAGCTTCGATACTTTGAAGGAATAAAAACTTCCAGTATAACCTAACATCATTATCTTTTTTTTTTTTTTCTTCAGCTAATACGAGTCCACTGCTGGACGTAGGCCTCCCCCAAGGATTTACACAATGACCGGTCCTGCGCCGTCCACATCCAGCGGATTCCTGCGACCTTTACCAGGTCGTCGGTCCACCTAGTGGGAGGGAGGTGGTACGTGGTCGCCACTCGAGAACTTTTCGACCCCAGCGGTCATCTGTTCTGCGAGCAATGTGTCCTGCCCAGTTCCACTTAAGCCAGGAAATTCTTTGGGCTATGTCGGTGACTTTGGTTCGCCTGCGGATCTCCTCATTTCTGATCCTATCACGCAGGGAAACTCCGAGGGAAACATCATTATCACGAGGTGTTTATTGTCGATAGGTGGTTTGTAACTAACATAACACTTGGTACTCCATACGATTGTATCTTATATATTAATATTATAATAATATAGGTATATAAAATTTTCGTGGCACGTTATTTTCCCGCGATGAACTGCTAAGCTACTAAACCCATTTTAATCGAACAATCGAAATTTTCCATTATATATTTTGCAATATTTTTTTAAATGTTAGTTGGATACTCAGATGAAGTAAAAAAAGGTAGATGACGCGCGGCCTTTGCTAATACTGAAGCCACAAAACTCAGCTCCTTTCATGTAAATACACGCGCTCACGCACACACATGCACCAAAACTAAGCTCATTTTTCGTTAGTATCTTATGAGTCGTCGTGCAGTAAGTTTGCCATAAAAATACAGTTCTGTGTAATTTTATGGCGTAAAAACTTACAAAAGTGACCAAAAAGTCTGAAGAAATATAGTTTCACACATAAATACACACAAGACTATATTTTTTAAAGATATTTTAACGCCATTTTGAGGTTAATCGACATAAATAATATTATTGCCCCGAAATGACGTATCGAGAGAGTGTTGCCAGAAGTTAGTATTTCTAAATAGCCCAATAGTGGGTAAGTCAATTGCAGGCAAAGCCATAGCAAAATAATTAAGTACAGAGGCGACATAATAATTATTTTTATTATTTGATCGCTGTATGACTGAGTCGAAATGACCCACAATGACATCCAGCCTGGCTGACCAAGGCTGGTATACACAACATAGACTTCTCCGAATTTATAGAACAGGATATCCAAAAAAGATATTTTAATTGACTTAAAATCAAAGAAGTCTTTCTCTAATCTTCCTCCATAATTATGTTATGAAAAAAGGGTAAAAATTAATTATAACTATAATAAATTTATTTTATATGTCCATCTATAATATGTTCAATGGTCTATTTTTTTTTAAAAGGCCATCGGTGTCCTCCCATCTAAGAAAAAAAAACGGATATTTGTTTTACCTGGTGCTAAGTGATAAGCGAAAGCTTTACAGCCGAATTGATCTGGCACGACCAGTGTTACCACCCCCGTACCACCTCGCTCACATATACAGGGCGTCAAATGACTGCAGCTATGCTGTCGCTTTTCGTGTGGTAGTTACATATCATTAGCGGGTGCGTTGTCAGCCTTTCAAATATTATGAGTATGCTCTTTTCTTGAAGGTCCCTAGGTTGTATCCGTTCGAAAACACTGTAGGTGGCAGCTATAAAAATCGAGTTGTTTTGTGTGTTTAGGTGGTATGGGTGAAGTTTGGATTTTTAACGCGATCCTGTGGTGAAGTTCTGCTGCAGATATTAGTCCGAAAAATTCCTCTGAACACTCCCTGTTGTAGATGCGGTAGAAGATGCAGAGTGATCCTACACCTCTCACGCAGCCCCAAGGAATCAAGTCGATCAGAGAACCTTGTCATCGTCGATTCGAGCCGCCCTGCGTTTAACGCGGTCAAATGGAAGTGTCTATATTTTATTACATCCGGAAAAGAATAATTTTTTCCACGGATTTTTTTTTCTATAACTCAATATTTCCGTTATTTTTATTTTATGTTATTTCTTTTAATTATTGATACTCCTCGTATAACCTACGTTATATTTTTTTCGGGACACATGCACCCACAACGGGACTATCTCTTTAATTATTTATAAATTTAAAGATTTACCATATTTTAATAAATTTAAAAAAATGTAACAGCGTGGCTTGCAGAGAAATGTTTTTATAATTTAAATGTTTTTTTTTAATGGAAAACGACAATTATTATGTATTTAATTTAAATTGTGTATTGATAAAATGTGACTTTTTGTAATTACCATTATAATCAATTATTTTGAAACTATTATTCTTTGACAATGATTTTAATGAGATATTGTATTTATCAAGTTTATTTAATTGTAACTATTTTTTCCTGTTAATTTATATTAGGGTCATTCTAAAAAAATGTGTAATTTCACCTGGTTTATACATTTTGTATGTTAATACCTTAGACGTATTGTGTAGTTCTGTCCTATGTTATTATATCATTTTTAAAGGACTTCCTTAATCTAGGCCAAGTATTAATTATAGCATTGTTGTAGTATTTTTTTATATATTACATCAAATGTACTAATAATCTAATTAACCTGCAGCGATTTTAGCAGTACTAAAAGTTTGTGTTCGAATTATTGGTGTATCTATTATAAACTTTTGCAATAATCATATTTACCGGAACCTTTGTTATCTAAAGATCATACTAGTCGTGTACTTTTATATCAAAAAAGTATTTATATGATAAAAATTTATGACCAACGGTTTGTCGAGTGACATCCTAATTAACCTGACGCAAATCAAAACACCATGCAGAATTACCTATTCCAGCTATCTCGTACCCCGCACCCCTTTAAATGATCATGGTCAGTGCTATACCAAGTATGGTGTGAGATCCATGCGCCTGAAGTGTTTCTATGCGAATTAATTGGAGTCGAAAAAAATTGTAAGAAATATTTTCTGTTTTTTCTATTCTTATTTATTTCTTTAGTAGTAAGTGTTAGATTAACTGTTGAATATATGTTGAATAATTACTTGTCATGTTTATATTTCTATTAGTAAAATTGGCTTAAACCTAAAGGTTCATTTTAAAATTAAATTTTAACTGAAAAATCTATGTAACCTGGACATAATACACCTGAACAAAATGATCAGGTGAATGAGCTGGTGTACTAGTTATTGAGATTTTCATATATTACTTGTATTTCAAGACTTTATTTATTACAATATCGAAAATTTTGTCGGTTTTATGGTTTCATAGTTGCAATTGGATTATAAATTAATACTTTAAAGTTACATATTCAGGTAAAATGGGAAGACTAAAATCATCTAATGTAAATCGTGAGGAAAAACTTAAGAAGAAAAGACTGGATAAAAAAATCTGGTGTCATAATAAAGGACAATGCCGTGTTGTATGCTCAATATAAAGAATTTTTTTAAAGTAAAATACCAAAAGAGAGAAATAGAAAAAAAGAAGTAATTAGTTTACATGAAATGACTCCGAGAAAGCTAAGAAAACAAAGGAAAAGGTGGAGAAACGGTTTTAAACAGCATTGTGATACAAAAAAGGAAAAAATAATATAATAAAAGCATTTATGGAATGTAATAGCCTACCCCAAGCAACACTGAAGCTACGGTTCAAGAAGTAAATTAATTTATAAAAGGAAGAAACTCATCAACATCAAGACTAAGAACTAAACCTCCTGAAGAAGCTGTTCTATAAAAACCACAACCTTAAGAGAAAAGTCATCCATATTTGTAAGTCCAATAACATCAACGACATCTAGAACTTGTTCCAATGGAAAAAATAGACCCTGACACTCGTCTACAAAAAAAAGACTGTTTGTCTTTCTTATATCTCAATTTTAGAAATTATCTCAATGTACAATTTCTTAAGACTCAGAAACTGCCTGAAAATAAAAGATTTTTATAAAAAACAAATTACACAGCTTATTAATTCAAACGACATAACTAAAAACATCCTTTCATATTATTTTGTGATAATAAGGCAACCGAGCAGTCGGAGCCTTATGGTGACTACCGACGCGCATAGACATCCACACAACCATAAGTTATAAGGATGCATTGCCCTCCTTTTCCCTATCCTCCCAATGGGCCACCGGAAACTTCAAACCGTAAGAAACGCGATAACATATCTGTCACTTGACACCGGTGTTATATGAGCGATGTTATATGACTCCGGTCGTGCCGGACCAATTCGGATGCAAAGCAGCCAGGTATATTATTTCGAATTCAACAGGTGGTCAGTACAGAAACTTGAAAATTTATTTTATCATAACTGCTTTAAATTGGAGTTTTTGTACGGTAAGCTCTACGTACGGGAAGGTATTTTGGAAAATCGCTGTCCTACAACATAATATCTGAGCTTCCATTCATCGACACAATCTTTATCTACCCCACGAGAAATTACTATATCATTATTTTCGAAAATAACAACTCTAATACGAAGCTCCTCATCTGTATTGAAGATTATATCCTTATGTTTTAATAGAAAGTACTAATCCAACAATTCCCTATAATGCATCAGCATCTTTTGTTCCTTTTTATGTTTGCATAATGTTTAATATCATTTCGAATAAAACTAACATTTTTAATGACGAAATATTTTTAATAGTAGCTACTATTAAATCACTGGTATTGTATACATTTCTATATCAAACCTGTAAGTATCTCAAGAAATTGGCGCAGTTTAATCAGAAACCTGGACACAGCTCCTTAACCTGAAGGCCTTTTCTCATTACCCTGCTCTACTCTCTTTTCTGCAGTAATTATTTCAAAAATTTGCTTCTAGAGCATACCTTCCCTCCACCAAATCATCAAACAGGAAGTGGTTCTCTTTCATTTCGTATAGCTGGTTTTGAGTAAATCGAGATTTCGCAATTTTTTGGCAAATTTAGACTTTTTTTGAGCACTTCACACACCATGTTATGGTAGAATGTATATAGAACTTGTTTTTTTTTTTAATATCATCTATGCATTTACTACATTCATGGGAATAAAATGATCCTACATGCCTCTTACATATTCGTAATAATAATAATAATAATATCTATGGACGATTTCACACCACGTCAATCTGGTCCCGTGGTAAGTTCTGGAAGAACTTGTGTTACGGGTACCAGACAACGGAAATATATTTAATACTTTTATACTATACATATATTTAAGATTTTTATTATATAATACACAGCCATGACCCAGGAACACAGAAAATATTTTTGTTCCCTGGCGGGATTTGAACCCGCAACCTCCGGCTTGAGCGCCAACGCGCTTACCACTGAGCTACGGAGGTCGTCGTACGGAGGGTAATGTTATTGTATTTTATAAAAATATTCACTGTCGCATTCACTTATTACCTATTTTTATTAATATGCAATTTTAAGGGAAATTAAAAAAAAATGGCAACCCTTCATTCACTCACACATACTTAAAAAAGTGGCATCACTTTCATGTTCCAAGTGCGCTATCTACCTTTTTTACTTGCTCTGAGGTTGGATGTGAAAATAGGCAAATGAGCCCCATTATGCAGGTTAGCTTCACCCATAAACCCAACAAAGTAAAACTGAAACTGGCCCAGGTAAGTTTACTTGTTGCTGTGCCAGTAACTGTCTGTCGAGCCTTTCTTTTTGAAACACAGCAATGCTGTTTCATGGAAGAAACAACCAAAATGGTGGTACCTATGCAGCCGGGAGCGCGGCGCAAGCGCAAAATAATGCCTCCCAGCGGTTCAACATGAAAAATTTGTTTGGGACATTTTAGGAAGACATATTATGTTGTGAGTGGAAAGACTTCCCGGGTCACTAGTAGTTAAAATGAATTTCACTATTATAAAACGCCTACAAGATTTTACTTAATAAGTTACAACCCGTGCGACCACAGAAATATATCAAGAGATCTCGATATATTTCTGTGCATGCGACATAAGTAGAGACTTCACGCTGGGACGTCATCGCGATAGTATGCTATCGGTACTGACGGCACGATGGCGAGTGGGGGGTGCCACGGGCATGCGGGGAGAGGGGTTGTATTCCAGTGGAGTTAAGTCATACGTTTCGTTACGTATTTGCGTTTAAAAACGGAACTACGTAATGAAATTTGAGCGTGAGGAATTTCGACTTTGCGATGGAAACAGACTTCGGAAACAAAGAAACTAAGGAGAAATATCGGAGTTTTGTATATATTGATAACCGCTTTTTTTTCTGGGGAGACCCACATAACCATGTGGGACTCGCTGCACCCGAAAGGTGGTGTCCCCTGCTCTTTTGTCCCCTCTTCTTATAAGAGGGGTACAAAGAGCCCCTTCGGCTCGTTTTGCTTCGCCCAAGGTGCTGGGCTCACTTAGGCTACTGAGCCCCACCGCCACGACAAGACTTGAACCATGGTGGGAAACTGCTAACCATCGACATGAATTACTAATTACAATAAATTACATAATATAAACTCGATTTTGCCCCTTAACAACATCCACATCGAAAGATTTTATTTAACACAAAATATTATATTTTATAATCGTGATTTAAATATGGTCATTACAATATTTGAAGTACCTACTAGTGCATCATCCTTTGTATATCAATCCTAATGCATAATGATAATGAACCACCAGTAATAGTAAATAACTGAATAATAGTAGAAAGTAAGATATCCCACAGGAACATACTATCACGATAAAAATAACCTGAACGTAGGTTATATGTGAGATAGATAAGTAACGCCACAAACAACCTCAGTTCTATGACTTTTGATAATTTATTAGATTTTATTTTTATACAAAAATAAATATTAATGTAATTGTCCATCTGAATTCTATTATAACTCTATGATAATCGCAAAGATTAGGTATGCAAACCCGTGCGAATAACAGGCGGCGCTAGCGCAAAAAATAGACTTATAAAATATGTCACGACAGCATCTATAATAAAAGCTGGAAAAATCATTTGTACTTAATTATTTAAGCTCGTTGAAGTGGGAGTGGGCTGGTAACATACTCAGAAAAAGGATAAGGTAGAAAAAGGAAGAAGGTTCAAGAGTGGAGGCCGTGTTCGGGTAGACGAAGTGTTGGTCGGCCATTAACCGGGAGAGATGACGATCTCTGTGCAGTGGCCGGTTCGTGTTGGATGCGAGTGGCGAGGTATCGGACGTCTTGGCGTTCTTTGAGCGAGGCCTATGTTCAACAGTGGACGGATAGGGGCTGTGATGATGATGATATTGAGTTATGCCAAAAGTAGTAGCACAGGTAGTAGAATAAACGTTGTTGTTTATGATGTAGATATCCAGCCCTGTTAGGTTATTGGTGTTTTACAAATAACACTGCATAATATGGGCCTTTTGGTGGCCTATCGGAGCGATTTGCGTGTTCAGTGGATAATTATGGTTAGATGATGACTTTCCTCTAATGTAAATGAATCAATTATATTAGTACAATTTATGACTAAAGTTTTATTAAAACAATTGCAATATAGATACGCATTAAATTGAGATTTGATACCAACGTACCAAGCATGCCTAATGGGAGCTATAAACCGTCTTGTATCGAATTCGTCTTGATATTCTGTAACCGACAGGATTTGACCAGACCAATGAATATTCATACCCCTTCATAATCTGGTACCCGATCACTTTGTAACGAACACTGTTATTCTAACGGCAAATTGTAATTTTAAATATGGAAAGCAAATTCTTCCTTAAATTTAAACATTGTATTTTATTATATCGGAAATTTGCAAACGTTATGAGTGGTCAACTCGGCGAACAAGTCTGAATTCCTAATCCTTCTTTGATAACCCCGAGAGAGAATAGATGTTAGGTATCGGTGCTAGTAATTAGACTATCTTCTGGAATAACCTAGCATTTTAGCTTTATATAAACATGGAGGACAAGTAGATGAAAATGAAGGCAAATTTATTGAACGAAATGCTTTTTTATATAAAGCTAAAGTGCTAGGTTGTTCTAGAAGATAGTAATCAAATCAAAATTTTATTTTTTGCTGGTAAAGTTTCGCCTATTATGACTAATTCCATTTAACAAATATTAGTCGCAATAGTTTTCCTGTATAATGGAAAAAGGACAGTCAGTGTATATACCAGCGTTCTTTATTTGAGGAGGGGCAGGATGAGCAGAGGGGCCTTTTTTCTTTAACGCCAGGAAATACTCTGAGGCATCCCGCGGGATAGTGGGTCTCCCCACGCGGGTATGTGGGACTCGCTGCGCCCGAAAGCTGGTAAATGGACGCAGCTCTACCCACTAAAACCCGGCGAGTGCCACCAATGCCGCCTTTGGTGAGGTGCCCCGGATCTAATGAGCAAACAGGGCACCTCGACGGCTAGTCAGTCCCCCAAGGGACAGACGCCACCTCCACAGAGGGGTTGTCCCGCACCACCGAACAAACCCTCCCAACTTCGGGACAGTAAAATGGGATGAAGTTCCCGTCCTCGCCCCTTGCCCCTCTGCTCTTTTGTCCCCTCTTCTTATAAAAGTGGTAGAAAGAGCCCTCTCGGCTCAAAGAGACAGAGAGAGAGAGAGAGAAAAGAAAAAGATGATAGATCTACGAAAAACTACTAATTTGTGCAAGAATTGTTGATGTGCGAATAGTTGATTCTCACAATTAGTTCCACAAACAAAAAAATCTAAGTTTTATCCAAACCGACAACGATTAAAAAAAACTTTACATTGTCTTATGAAGCAGTGGATTTTTTATTTAAGTGGCGACTCGTCTAAGTGACGGCGGGGGACCCATCTACGAGCTGGCCATTAGGTTAAAACGCTTCGTCCTCCTTGTACTTAATGTAATTTCTAGCAAACTTCCCCTTAATTTACCAAGGACAATATTTACAATAGATTGACTGAGAGTGTTGACAGTTTCTTATCTTAAAATGGTTTTTATGAAGTACCGAAGATGTAAGACTAGCTAAATCTGTCTCACATGTTAAGGGTTGCGTTGATTTAAAAAATAATGAGGGGTATGATGTAAAATTGTTTAATTTTTAGTTGCTTTTTTCAAATATCTCATATATTTTGTAATTTACATTAAATGCCTTTGAAATATGCATTTTTTTTTCGGAAGGGCTAGACTTTTCGGCCTGATGGCCTTTAAGCTCAATCGGTACAGTAAATGAGCAGATGGCTCACTTAATATGCATAGAAAGCTCCATCACTCATAAAAAAAAAATAGATGGCAACTAAAGCTAATATTAAATATAAGTCTCCTGAACTTATAAATTGAAAAAAAAAACCCAACCAGGCACAGGGACTGCCGATAGAAGTGAAAACAAAACAATTAAATTCAAATACCTTTATTACAGGCTGTAAAAGACAACGTATACAATTTAAACGGCGCACAAAATGGCCACATGACATTGACATTTCAGTGTGTTTGACGATTGGTAATGTAAATAAATATTACATTATCATATATAAATCAAACGCCATATATACGTCAAATAGCGTCTTTTAACGGTATCGCGAGAGAACGTCATATAAACGTCAAATAGCGTCTCCTAACGGTGTCGCGAGTTCAGAGATTTTATTTCATCTAAAATATGCGTTCTGTGTTAAAAGAAGTTTACACTTCAAAAAGATTTGGTAGAGATAAATGACGTAAAAAATAATAAAAGGTTATACTTTTAAAAAGCCCCAACGCTTGAAACCGAAACCGAAAACCGATTTTGATTATTGTCTTAGAACTACCACTAGGAAAGTTTCAAATTAAAAAACCGCATCTAAATCGATTCATCCGTTTTAGAACTACGGTGATACATACGCACTTAGCGGTCAAATTTATAATATCCATATTATCTTTGCGTCGGGATGTAACCATTTTCATCTGCGAAAATATTCTTTTTTATCAGTCGAATATAATGTATTCCTGGAATAATGTGTTCTAATAAGGGAGATTTGCTCACTTTTATGGTACACGAGATCAATAAAACTCCGAGTGTCCGGATAAAGTGCACATAAAAGTGAGTCGCCATCTGTGAACAATTTCCATCAAGATGCATAATAGTCGACTAAACCGACTGGAGCATCGCACCTGAGGTTTGGATAAAATATAGTCTGACTCAGCTGTTTCGATAATGTTCCCTCGATTTAAGAAGTAAATCAAATTGGAATTGGTATGTCGTGATCTTTATTTGTTTTCGGGTTTATGACCATGGTCTAGTGGGTATGAGCTTGGCCTTTTGAGTGAGAGGTCCGCGGGGTTCGATTCTGGCTCCTGTGGTGCCTTGAAATTTGTTTTTCTAAATTTCTACGTGCAGCTGAATATTAAATCATCGTCTGCTCACCGGTAAAGGAAACATCGTGAGGAAAGTGGAAACCTCTTCTTCGAAGGTATGTGAAGTTCACCAGCCCGCATTGGACCAGCGCTACAGTGAACTATGGCCCAAAACCCTCCTCGCCTGATTTCGAGGAGGAGACCAGTCTCCCCAGTGTGACATATAAGGGTGGATATTTTATTATTATAAATATTATTTGATATTATTATTGAAATATACTGATAGGAGAGTAAAATTGGTGCTGCGCTCCTGAGCGTGGCTTCAAATATCTTGTTTATTTCGTTCATAAATAAATGTTGCTAGGTTTCGGAAATAAAGGGCAGGTGGTTAATTACTGGCATCAAAATCGACTATAACTGCAACTTATAAAATGTCACTGAGGTGATTCTGTTGTTTGCAGATCCGGGACACTCGGCTGAAGGCGCTCAGTGGCTTTAGTTTAGGGTAGGACACACCCAGGTGCAAGTCCCACATGGAGTCAGGTCCCGAAGATCGGCTACATCCATAAATGATCTTGCGATAACAAAACAAGGCAACTCGTAGAAGTACCTCTAAGTAGTAATCGCGCCTTTAATAATAGTAAACGAAAATACTAAATTTAACTATTACCTGTACATTATAATTCTCGTCTTTTGCTAAAATTAATTATAGTTACTTGCAGGGTGCTTCGTACACCACATGTGCTTCATACGAACATATTTACATCTCAAAATACAACTTTGAATGATAATATGATGTTCTATATAACAGTGGACATCATAATATTAATTTAGGATGTGAGTACTTCCCCTTCTTAAGATAGATGTCTAGGTAGCCTCGATACCTTCCTCCTACAAGAAACTCCTAGTAATTCTGTGTTTCGTCTAGTGCTTAGAATTACGTCCAAATCCATTATCCTATTCTATATATTAACTGTTAATCCATTTTTTATTTCTATTTTTCTCATCCCTTATCCCACAAATTATAATAAAGGTGCGTTACAATTTTCAAAAGCAAAGCAATGGTGACCCCAACGAGCATATAGCCGGATTGTAATGTGAGCCATAACATTCCGAAACGGATAAACGCAAAAATTGTACATTAGTAGAAGTACAGTTAACCGATGGGAGGGAAGCACTGTCCTGCGCTCCCGGCTGCATTGGTACCACCATCTTGCTTTTTTTTAAAGTATTTTTAGTAGCGGTCGGGTAGTCCCCTCTTACGAGAAGGAATCTGAACTTCATCGGGGCCAGCCTGTCACTGAGGTGTGCAAATCCGTGACCCTCATACTATAAACAGTATACGAGGTACGATCAAAAAGTAATAATAATGAGTATAATAAAACAACGATTCTAATTTAAATTTAATTTATTTTTCTACGTAGTCTCCTAACAAGTCGATACATTTAGTCCAACGTTTCTCTAAACCTAAAATACCCTTTAAAAAAAAATGTTTATCAGAGCTCTCCCAAAATGCCTCTACAGCAGCCTCGCTATCATCGTCAAATTTCTTGCCCCTGAGGTGTTCCTTGAGCTGAGGAAACAAATGAAAGTCGCTGGGGGCTAAATCTGGAGAATAGGGCGGGTGTTCGACCCGTTCGAAGCCCACTTCTCGAATGGCAGCCATCGCAACTTCGGCTTTGTGTGCAGGAGCGTTGTCCTGATGAAACAGGACTTTCGCTCGGAGTTTGCCGCGTCTTTTTTCCTTTATGGCTTCTCGCAGTCGTCTTATTTGATCAGCGTAGTAGGAGCCCGTTATAGTAGCTCCCTTTTCCAGGTAATCAACCATTACGATTCCCTCAGCATCCCAGAAAACGGACGCCATAACCTTGCCCGCCGAGCTTGAAACTCTGAACTTCTTCGGCGTCGGTGATGGTGGCCTTTTCCAAGTCACCGATTGTTGTTTGGTCTCAGGATCAAAATGATGAATCCATGTTTCGGCCATGGTCACAAATCGAGACAAAAAATTTTCTTTGTCAGCCTGCTAATACGATTTCTTCGACTTTTTTCACGTTTTCCTCAGTGAGGGACGAGGTTGGGCGTCCCTCACGATGTTCATCTTCTGCGGACGTTCTACCCAGCTTAAACTCTTTGCACCACCGTGCCACCGTAGAATATGGAGGAGCAGAGTCCCCTAATGTCTCCACCAAATCAGCGTGTATCTCTTTGGTAGACATTTTTTTCAAAGAGAGGTACTTGATGACGCATCTCACTTCGTGTTTCTCCATTTTCGTGTTTTCGCTCCGACTGCTGGTATTCAAATTTCAAATGAATGTAGCTCCTGCAAATGACGTCCTATTTATACAATTTTTTAGCTGGGAAGTCGTGAGGGACTGAGTTTTGGATTTTTATCTTCTTTAAAAATACTTTTTGATCGCCCCTAGTACATTTACCTACAAAACTCCATTTTCAGTGGTAAATTCGTATAATAACCAAGATCATGGTAAACCATAAACAAGAATTTGAATAACTTAAAAAAAATCCTTCCTCCACGAGATTTTCCTTGAGCCTACGTAATAAGTTAACAGGCAACAAAAATCGTGATAAATTTATGTACAAATTATTCCCGCAAAGAAAGATGGAATGGCCTTATAATAAATGAGGAGGGAGGGTGGGTTTGCATTGCATTAGGAATAACATTTACATAAGTAAAATGATACTATTATGTAGTGCTTAAGACTTTAATACCCAATCAAGGTCAACATTTGATCCCAATGATTCCTAATAATCATTAGGGATCAAAACCTAGAGACCTAGAGACCTCTTAAGAGGTACAGGTCTCTAGAGAAAAATAACAAAAATATATTGTTTGCAGTGCATCTGCATTTCTACAACTTTCCTTATTACCAAAATCTAGAGGTTAACTTTAAGTTATTTAGTGCCATAGCCGAATTGGGCCGGCACGACCGGGGTGGTACCTCTTGCTCACATAGCACCGGCGTCAAGTGACAGCTATGCTGTCGCGTTATGTGCGTTTTGTGAGTTTCCGGTGGCCCATTGGGGGGATAGGGGAAAGAAGGTAACACATCTGCATAATCTTTGGTTGTGCGGATGTGTACCTATTGGCGTCGATAGTCGCCAAAAGCTTCAGCTGCTCGTTTGCCCTCCTATGCTATAAAAAAAGTTAAACCATCACTCAGTAACGTAAAAAAGTGTGTGTTTGTAATCTTTACGCACGATTGAGTAAAACTACAAAAGAGTTAGAGTAACCCTAAATATCTACCCTCTAGTCGCGCCTAAAGAAGTTTCACTTCAATATTTTACACTGAAATGAATGACAGTAAATCACTAATGGGCTAAGCCATACGTTAGAGCTAAACAGCGTCCTGAACAAAACATTTTAAAGTGGACCAAATTGTGAATTATTTAAGTAAATATACGCAATCAAACAATTGTGCAATATAATATATCAGATTATTTATTCGTTGCTAAGTAACTGTGGACCACAGGTTTCTTAGCAAGGAATAAACAACAAACAACAACTATTACATTATATAACAGAAATAACAACAGTAACAGTTTTTTAAGGCGAGGATGCAGACCACTACTTACCCCTCTGGGTGATGAGGTGTGGGGCGCCGCGTATGTGGTGGACGCGAGACTTTACGGCATTATGACAATGCGGGAATTTTGAATTTTATTACGTATGTCACTCGCCGGAACTATATAGAGCAGTTCATACTTACTATCATTTAATTTTATACCGATTTTGGTATTTATCTATACAGATAAAAAATTGGAGTGCCTGATTGTAATATTAAAATAACCGCTTTTTATTGAATGGATATATATCAAGGGCTTCATAACAAAGGAGCGTATACAAAAGTACAGTTTTACAGGAAAGACAAAATAATGAATAAAACAAAACTAGTTGATTGTATAAGGCTGATATTTGGCATTCTTTTTCGACATAACTTACCGTCTCGTAAGACTTTTCAGATTATAGCACGCATAGTTTTTGATAAACGGTAAGTACGCCTCTTTCTTTCAACGCAATTTTGGCAACATCTACTATATTATAGTAAAAAAATTGATACTAATTTTGGGGCGTACAAAAGAGAATATTGTTTTATTGTGATGAATAAGTAATTTCTTATTAAAGTACTGTATTCAATTTATAACTATTTTACAAACATTAAGACACTTACTCCAGAGCTGTAATTATTTTATTAAAATCTAATATAATTTCTGTACGCCCTTTTGTTACCACTAAAAATATGTTGAATATATTAAAACAACAGGCGTAGAAACAAGACATTAATTCAGGGTTAGCTTTGATTCCATAATTTTAAGAACTTTCTAATTGTGTATAGCTTTCATACTTAAACCACTCAGTCTCTAAGCTATTAAAAAGTATATTATTATTAAAACCCAACGTTATTTGTTTTAATTTATTAAAAGCAACGTCAGCCTCATTTGCTTTCAATATCACTTTTTTTACTTGTTAGTAGTACTTAATAGTTTTCGTTTGATTGGCAGCTCCTGAAAACGATACGAAAATGAAACTAAAAAACAAGGTACTTATGAATATGTAATAGTTGGTGGATAACGTTTTTGTAAAACCTATTTGATGTCAATAATTTAGTTTCACCTTCGTGTACGTATGCCATTAAGTTTGCATCATCATCTTTATTGTCACACTCTGGGATAACGTGGCTGTGTGGCGATGGAACACATTGATTTGTGAAACCCTTTTTGTGTAGATGTCGTAAAATAGAGTCTGTCCAGTCCTTTTGCCATTTTCCAGTAGCCTATAATAATAATAATAATATGCTGGGACAACTCACACACGCCCATCTGATCACAAACTAGATCTGCCTTGATGATACAATGAAAAAATGATGAACAAATGATAAATACTGATATATTTTTAAATACATATTATAGATAAATTACCACCAGACACAGAACAAATTATCATGTTCATTACACAAACATTTGTCCGGTGTGGGGATCGAATCCACGACCTTCTGGTTTAGCAGTCAGGATCACTAACAGGACTAACAGGCCATCTTTGCTACAAATTACGTGGAGCCCATCTATGCCAGATTCACCTAGAAATTTGAAAACTTTGCCGTTATTGCATCAGAATCTGATGTTTTCCTCATTTTAAGGGAGTTGAGAGCAGCATATACATTGGATCGCAGAGTTTTAGACTCTAGCAGTTCTAAATTATCCCAATCATATACATAGGGTACACTACGTCAATTGCTTTTGCTTTTGTACAACTCTTGCCATCGTATTGCTTTTGTACAACTCTTCACAATAGCTTCTTTCAGCGATTTATTCTTATAGATGAAGAGACCATTAATGTTATTAGCCGTGTAAAGGCTTAAATTCTTTAGTAAGTAAATAAACTTTCCTAAATAGGTCTGCAATTTGGTACTTTAAGAAGTGTTTTTCAATTTCTGAGCAAGTACTTACTGTATATTTGTCTTTATCAATTCTGAACCATTTAGCAATGGTTTGGCATAACACTTTTCATACTCTTTGCCTACCTCTGAATCTTTTAGTCCTTTGACTTTTAATTCCTTTCGTCTACGCTTCAGTTACAAGGTTTAGTCTGAGATCAGGTATATCATTCCTATTCTTCTGTATATTCACTAAGGTGTCACTGATTAGGAGCTTCAAGCTGTTACAATTAGAGTCAGCAGTCTCGAAATTCAAGGTTTCTGTGTACTTCAGTTTGTTTTCCATTGTACCAAAGTGAATTTTCTGAATGCGGTATTTCATCTGAAGTGTTAAACTTCAAGCTGAAATAGGAATGCCAGTTGCTAATTTTATTTTAAAATATAGGGAGTATTTTCCCAACAACACTTATTGTAAATGTAAAATTTTGATTGTATGTCTGTTTCCGTTTAATAGAATCCTCATAAACGACACCTCATTTACGAAAATCACTAATGCCGTTCAGTCAGCAGGAGGGGCTACAAAAGTACTTACCTACACAAATTCACCCGAATAACATTACCCTCCTTTCTTTTGGCACAGTCGGTTAAAAAGGAATCTGTTTGATTACCTAATAGTAGCAAAAATATAAATTAAAAAAATATCGGTTACCGGTATCAAAATTAACTGCTTCATATACATCCTGATTCCGTGTTATGGTATGTTATATAAAAAAACAGTTAACTTTAATATAATATACGAGTATATATATAATAAAATACTTTTTCATAAATCTCTTTTTGACTGGAGTCGGTGTCAGCTAAGTTAAATAGACCGTACATCACCAAAACCGTCGTCAGACATCGGTATCATATTTGTTGCTGTACCTCTACTGTCTACCTGTCTTTGCTGAAACCGACTCCAATAGTAACAACAATGACGTGGTAAACGCAAAGATTGTAATTAGTAAAATAACAAGTTGATTATAAGTTCTAGGCACAAAAATTAAGGAAACGCAATTATTTTATTACTTTTTAGTTTATTTTTTACTTTTTGAAGTCGGTTTCAATTTTTGTTTAAATTTTTTTTCATCTTAGTCTCGAAATGACAATCTTCGCAAGATTGTCATTTCGGAATTGCCGAATGCATTCACGAGACCCAAAGAAGTCTCATGAATCATCTGTGAAAATAAGCATGCTAATTTAAATCCATACCCTAAAAAAAGTCTATACACTTTATCGTTGCCATATAAATTCTATTATTTTTTATATCCACAAAAACATTGTGTACAGTTTTCTTTTAACCCTACAGTTTTTCCTTGTAATATTCCGAACGTGAGGGTCGCTGTATGATGAGGCTTAGGGCCAAAGCTGAGCATCCTGCACTTTTTCCGTGTTCTACGATTTTGTCACGATTATCTCTTCGATACAGTTTCGTGATCCTAGTGTTGGTTTTTGAAATGAACAAACTAAATTTTACTATTAAGAGAACGCATTGGAAATTTTGGCGTCAATAATTTCAATTTATTTCAGTAAGTTCAAAAGGTAACTTTTATAAAAAAGATAAAAAATATCAAACATACCTCTTTTAAAAAAGATATTCACATCTTATGGGCAAACGGGACTGGTTTAAGCCTTTCGACTTTCTTCGTAGATGAGTCCATACCTATATAATGATAGAAGGAATTTCTCCAATTATCGTTCTTACCGCAATAAAATAACAAAAACCATTTTGTCGTTTACGTCCTTTAGTTATAAGCTCGCGCGCGTATGGAGAGCCTCACCCCGCTCAGGACGCTCATTCCCCTCTGGCGCGAGCCCGGTATTAGAATTATTGTTTAACAATGCGTCGCTTTAATAGACTTAAGTATTTAGTGTATAAATGATTAGGTTTAGGTATTAACAAAATTATATTAATTTCTAACGTTTTAGTTTCTAACTGTTTGTTAAGATTTTGTAATTTTTGTTTTCGGTATTAAGTGTATTTTTATTATAATACAGGTATTAAAATACATATCATAATGTATACACGAGTAATTTGTGTTATAAAATAAATTCTACATAATCTCCCAACTACTTCCGTTTCTTTAAAAAATATATTCCACGAATTCTAAAAACATTCCAGCAAATTTAACTGAACTTTGCAAAAGTTGCAATAATTTACACTTATTTTTCAATTTATAGCGCGTAATATGGATTTAATATTATGTACCTACTTAAAAATATAAACATCCAACATTCCAACATTCCAACAACAACATAATACAAATATAAAATTGTCGTGGTCGTCAGTATCGTTTTATTACGTCGAGAGAATTCAAGTGGAACTGCAATCAGAGGCTGAAATCACGGTCCTTTGGAACAAAGGGCGAAAAGTTAAATGGAAGCTATTTTATCTAAGCCAGGATGGAAGGCAACAAATTGAATAATTATTCCGTGGTATTGTATTCAGTCTGCCGATTATCACACTCCCGACCTATCCTTTGTCGGGCATTGTAAACTTGGCTTAACTGTCGAATGTTGATTATTGATAATTAATACATATTTATGCTAGATTGAATATAATATAAGATTTAGCAAGTTTTAACTGCCACCACGGTACAAGCCTTGTCGGGTTCTTTTTATAAGAAGAGAGGCCAAAAGAGTAAGGGGGACATGCGACGAGGATGGGATCTTCATCCATTTGTGGGAGGAGGGTTTGTTCTGTGGTGCGTGACAACCGCTCTATGGAGGTGGTGCCGGTCCCTTGGGGGACTGAGTAGCTGTCGAGGTGTCCTGTTGCTCAACAGATTCGGGACACCTCACCAAAGGCGGCATTGGCACTCGCCGGATTTAAGTGGGTAGAGCTGCTTCCACCTTACCATCTTTCGGGCGCAGCAAAAGAATTAACTGTCGAGATATGAACGAATCAATACTCTATATTGTACATAGTTTCATAGTAAAGAAGATACCCATAAAATGCGCACACAAAGACGACCATATCTTAAAAAGCATTTTTTCCAAGTGATCTAAACTTTCTTTGTATATTGTTTTATTGCTTGCATTGTACTCTTTGTAATTTAATATTTATGTTTTTGTCGTACAACAACCATCATCATCATGACCAGCCTCTATCCGTCCACAGCTGAACATAGGCCTCCCTCAATGAACGCCAAGACGACCGATCCCTCGCTACTCGCATCCAACACGTTTGGTGTAAAATGTTTGAAACAATGTGTGTAATATAAATCTTAATAAGCCACAAAGAAATTCGTATAATCTAATATATAAAATTTCCATGTCACAATGTTAGTTACCGTACTCCTCCGAAACGGCTTTACCGATTTTTACCAAATTTTATATGCGTATTCAGAAGGTCTGAGAATCGGCTACTATTTATTTTTCATACCCCTAAATGATAAGGGTGGTCAACACCTCAAATTTTAAAAGTTAACGCGGGCGAAGCTGCGGGCAACAGCTAGTAATATATAAAATTTCCATGTCACAATGTTAGTTACCGTACTCCTCCGAAACGGCTTTAACGATTTTTACCAAATTTTATATGCGTATTCAGTAGGTCTGAGAATCGGCTACTATCTATTTTTTATACCCCTAAGTGATAAGGGTGGTTAACCCCTCAAATTTTAAAACTTAACGCGGGCGAAGCTGCGGGCAACTGCTAGTTAATATATAAAATTTCCATGTCACAATGTTAGTTACCGTACTCCTCCGAAACGGCTTTACCGATTTTTACCAAATTTTATAAGCGTATTCAGTAGGTCTGAGAATCGGCTACTATCTATTTTTCATACCCCTAAGTGATAAGGGTGGTCAACCCCTCAAATTTTAAAAGTTAACGCGGGCGAAGCTGCGGGCAACAGCTAGTAATATATAAAATTTCCATGTCACAATGTTAGTTACCGTACTCCTCCGAAACGGCTTTACCGATTTTTACCAAATTTTATATGCGTATTCAGTAGGTCTGAGAATCGGCTACTATCTATTTTTCATACCCCTAAGTGATAAGGGTGGTCAACCCCTCAAATTTTAAAAGTTAACGCGGGCGAAGCTGCGGGCAACAGCTAGTATAATATAATAGTTTCACCACTAACTTGTCTTAGTCAAATGGCCTTATATAATTATAACACCTATTAACGAGTAGAAAAAGATATAAATTCAATTATGAAAATGAAAAAAAATAATTATAATAGAAAAAGAAACTCACGATTGGTCGAAAAGCGGATAAGACGTACGAATTTATAAGGCTTCCGTTTAATGGCAGCAGAACCCCAATAACCACAATTCACATAAATACCCTAATACAATTTTAGGACTTAGGGATGAGCTGTACTTGTCAGCATTAATTCGTACGTTCCCACTATTTACGGCTGGTCCGAATGGAAAATCGTTCGTAAAGCCGTTGGATCCGTGTAATGTCGAAATGTACTTAAGCCAACGTACTAAGCCAAGTGTGAAAATCTTATCAATGACATAATAAATTCTTTTCTTTATCATAGAATATACTCGTAAGTATTAAAAAATCTATTACCACAGAATGAGGTGAGTTTACCAGTGGGAAGAATACGCTTGTACCGCGCCCTTATCTGCATGATTACTGTATATTTATATAGTACATATCTTGTTTTATTATTTCTTTCGTGAAACAGCTTTGCTGTGATTCGGAAATAAATGAGAACAGGGAGTTTAATCAGCCCGCAAGTCTATCTAACTAAAACAAAAAAAAAATCGGTTGTCTGTAAAGTCGGTTTACTGACGCTAGTTGAACGTGACAACGTCATGAGAAAATGGAACACCTCAGAGCGAGGTAACGCCGCATGCGTCATGTTTTTTTGTTCGTGCAGCAGGCTGCATCGAATTATAAGACGTTGTCACGTCAAAAAAAAAACATAATTAATATTTCAACTATCAATCCTGGAATGTTTGTGTCATCCCTCACAAGACATTATTATTCAAGACACGACATGTTGTCAGTTATGTGACATACGATCTAATTTGAGCTGTGGTCAATTAGTGACACAACACAATGTGTCATCGGGGGCTATTTGATAATAGTCATTAATTTGACATCAATAAGTCCCTATGGCGATACAAATTGCATCGATTGATTGTTATTGAACACAGAGATGTGGGTTATTTCTTATCACTCAAGTGCATATTTCATAAGACAACGCAAAGGGAAAGAAGAGACAGGTATGAGAAAAAGTTTTAGTGAGTTTTTTTGAAGTGTAAATTTCTTTTAGCGCATATTTTTAGATGAGATAAAATCTCTGAACTTTTTTTTTCGGATTTCGGCCCGAAGGCCCTAATGCTACATCGGATTAGTGTGAGCCCATTCGGCTCACTTTTGGTTAATAAAAGTGGAGGGTTGCCCCCCGCCAACCGTGCAGTCTGCGACCACACGGCCTCCTATGGCTTGGTTGTTATCTCTGAACTCGCGACACCGCACGCGAGCCGCTGGAGACGAAGTTTGACGTTTGATTTATTTATATTATAAGATTATGCAATATTTGTTTTGCAAATTGTGTTGCTTCTAAATTAAATTGTACAGGTTCAAATTGTATAGGCTGTCATAATATTTTACAGCCTGTATTATTTAAAGGTATTTGAATTTTATTGTTTTTGTTTTCAATTTGGTTATGTTTTTTTATTGGTTTATTTAAAACTACTTTTGTCCACGTGTGGAGAGAAAGGTTGATAAAAATGTATTAAATGATATTTTTTTATTATTATACTAATATTAATTTAATGTTGTACTGATTATATAAATGCGAATACTTAAAAGAAATTGTGTACCTGATACCTTTATAAAACAAATATTAAAAACCCTAGCACTGCTTATCTTGGACAATTGTGGCTCGTCAAACGGCCAAAAATGTAAGGAAAAATATTGACACAAATTTCATAGTTAAGATAAAGCTGCTAGAATATTCTCAATCTAATCTTACGACGTCCTTTCTTTTGTGAAAAGAAAAGAATTTTGAAATGAAGATAGCAAGCTTTTTGTTTATATACTAAGCTGACGTAAATATTCTTATAAAATACTAGCTGTAGCCCTAAGCTTCGCCCGCGTTAACTTTTAAAATTTGAGGGGTTGACCACCCTTATCACTTAGGGGTATGAAAAATAGATAGTAGCCGATTCTCAGACCTACTGAATACGCATATAAAATTTGGTAAAAATCGGCAAAGCCGTTTCGGAGGAGTACGGTAACTAACATTGTGACATGGAAATTTTATATATTAGAAGATATAGGGAGCTGTTCTATAGATTGACTCATCACGATATCTCTGGAACTATAAGACCTAGAGACTTGAAATTCATTGGGAATATTACTTTTGCCATAAGGTCAGCTAAGAACGGATTTTTTTTTAATTTCACAGAACGAAGTCGGTCGGGTGTGCGGTCAGCTAGTATTCTAACAAACCAGTCCATAATGGTAATTGGATTCAGTTTTTAGAAGTGTTAATGTAATGCAAGTAGATGAAAGATACTATTTGACCAACGTCTTGAGGGGACACTAAACTTGATAGTTTAAAATTAGAAGGTTCAAAAAACAGGATGGGAAATCCTCGAAAAAATACATACATACATAGGTATGGGTATACGTAGGTATAGGTATAAGCATCAGGCTTATATACCTACTACTCCAACAAAACAAAGAAGCGCATGACAGCGACCGCCTGAACTCTGCCTTCTCCCCGCGCTTCCGCTATCGCGGGAATGCACGGGGCGAAAGCGGGGATCGGGCGGTTGCTGTCACGCGCCTAATGGTTTTGGTGGAGTTCCTTTTATATACTGTGGTGAAGTAGTATCAACCGAAGTTTTATTGATGTACACAATATTTGAAATTAAAACATTTTTTTTTAAATTATGTTAGTTGGATAGGCACTGGCAAACGTACCACCTGATGTTAAGTGGTCGACGTCGCCCATGAACATAAACTAGTATACCTGGAACGGGCCCAGGCAACTCGGTTATGTGTTGCCTATCCTGAGACATAAGATGTTAAGTGTCGGTGCCAGTAATTACTGCCTGCCTTGCCCTTCTCTCCGAAACACAGCAAAGCTGTTTCACGGGAGAAACAAGCAAGATGGTGGTACCCATGCAGCCGGGAGCGCGCACAGCGCATCCCTCCCACCGGTGAATTCACATTTTCTTAATTTTCATTTTTTCAGATTAAATCACAGTTTCTGTACATACGAATAAAACAAAAAAACATAACAGAATCAACCTTTAACTTGTAACAGAACGTTACATGACTTCGTGTTTTCACACGAACTATTGTTTCTATACCGCGTCCCTTATAAATTTGTGTCTCACCTACCGGGTTAAATCATGACTGTACTTTTTATAATTAAAGCAATAATCTAACACCGAGTTTTATTTACCCTAAAAACGGTAGGTGTTACAAACTCTAAAACTCTGTAAAATTTGCGGCAATCCATTATAAAAAGCTACGTGGCTCGCGGAATAGTGCTTTCAAATGTATAAAATATCGTATACAAAATTTCAAACTATGTATAACTTAACTGATAATGGAGCTAATATCTACTATTATTACCATAAGTAATACTCACGAAACGCGTTAGAACTAACGATATGATCTCCGGGAAAGCTTTTCACCGTTAGCGATTATAGTAGTGTAAATAATGCTTAATAAACTTTTTAGTACTAATATAATAGTAACAGAACTCTCGAGTTGTTTCTAAAAAATATTTGGAACTTAAATTACAGGACATTTTTTATAGAAGACGGGGCAAACGGACAGTCAGTTCACCTGATGGTAAGTGATAAGCTACATCCATAGACAGCCGCTACACCAGAGGATTAGCAGGTGCGTTTCCGGCCTTTCAAATATAAGTATGCTCTTTTCTTGAAGGTCCCTAAGTTAAGAAACACTGTAGATGGCAGATGATTCCATATAGTGGTCTGGCGACACAGGAAATATCATAAAATTGTATTGTTCTGGATTTCAGGACATCGAAAAGTGTGGGTAAAATTTGGAATTTTGACGCGATGTCCGGTGGAAGAATTTAATTTTATAATATAAAAAATATAAATGCACCTCTATCCGTCCACTGCTGAACATAGACCAAGGAACGCCAAGACGGCCGATTCCTTGTCACTCGCATCTAACAATTTATATACCATAATAGTTATTAATTAATTTGGTAAAATTTAGATTGATTATGATATTTGGACGTAGTAAAGAATAATGTTATTTAGGATTTGCCTTTAGATTTTTATATTACTACTAGCTGTTGCCTGCAGCTTCGCCCGCGTTACTCAACTCATATAAGTCACAGCGTGATGTTATATAGCCTATAGCCTTCCTCGATAAATGGGCTATCTAACAGTGAAAGAATTTTTCAAACCAGACCAGTAGTTCCTGAGATTAGCGCGTTCAAACAAACAAACAAACTCTTCAGCTTTATAATATTAGTATAGATGACGTGATGCATGCACAAAGCTTGCATCTTTTTAATGAAAGAAGTTTATATAGTATCGAGGTGTACTATAATTGATAGCAATCGATTATGTTAAACCAAAGTCATAGAAAACTATATCATACCTTAGTTTTCTATTCGTGTTGCGTTTTTACGTTCACTACTTATATACGTAACGTAACGTTAACGTAAAAACGCAACACGAATAGAAAACTATACCATACCTTAGTTTTCTATTCGAGTTGCGTTTTACGTAACTACTATAGTTATGTCATTTAGGCTTGTAACAAAACTCATGGTAGAGGTATTGTTGTTAACGGTACTCCCATGAAATTTCAACCATGTGAATGACATCAAAATTACAGAAAAGTTTTCATCATACACGATTGAAAACCAATGCGTGATACAATAAACAATCCTTCACAAAATATAAGGATATTGTATCATGTAAAGCCAAACATTATTCATATGTAAGCCATTGAGTCCCATTGAGATAAATTTATCAATGAATTATGTAATAGGGTTTACGCGGGCGATTGTCACGTGGTGCGGTTATCGGACAACAATGCGTATTGATCAATGTTTCGGTAATCCTCAGCCCCTTTGCTCACTGTGGGATATTGAATAGGGTCACTGGTGTAAATTCAGGACCCTCAAAAAGCGGCTGAAGGCGCTCTCAGTGGTTTTAGTTTAAGGGTAGGGCGAGTCCTCCTCTTCCAGGTGCGAGTCCCACATAGGGTCAGGATCTACCCGAGATGATGGCTACATGCGTTATATGAGCAAATAATTGTATGAAGAGCATTTTTTTACATTTAAAAGTTTTAAAACTTTTGTTTTAATTTACGGAACTCGATAGTTAAATATTGTATACGATTGTAATATTACACAGAAATAGTAATAATACCGCAATCTGATATTTATAATAATATAATAACCCTAACTGGATATATATAATAATTGAATATTACATATTCAATTATTATATATATCCAGTTAGGGTTTTTACCGGAATGGATGCGTGTGCTGCTCCCCTGGCTGCATGGTGGTTTCGGAGAGAAGACAAGACTGTCAGACAAGCTAGTTTAATTATTGGCACTTAGACTTAACATTTTATGTCTCATGATATGCAGCACATGAATGGGTTACCTGGGCTTCATCCAGGTAAACTAGGTTATGTCCATGGGCGACGTCGACCACTTACCATCAGGTGGCAGGTCTACCAATCAAAAATAAAAAGGTTAATATTCCGTTTTAAATAGTTTATGAGAAAAAGTACCATGTTATTTTTAAATTTCAAAATATCATCATCTTTTATCTGGTTCGGCCGTCTTGGCGTTAATTGAAACAGGCATATGTTCAGCAGTGGATTTATCTATTGTTAGTTTAGTTTGGGGCGGTTAACCTCATATTACTATCATTATCACCAGCACTTGCCCGTCCACTATTAGACATAAGCCTATTTCAACTAAAGACGATCTCCCGCCACGCGCATTCGACCACTACATCGGCAAATGAAAACAATATTTGGAAAAGTGCATACATTTTATCATTTGAAATATCTTAAGATAAGATAATATCGCAGAACAAGTTGAAGCATGGGAAATAGCATATAATTTGAATGCCGCTTGCATATGCATGCACCCGACGTGCACATTAAATTTAACTAATCTCGCTCAAATATCAGCCCCAGCGTTTGGTAATGTCTATCGTAAAAGATAACTTCCTAGCGTAAGTAAACTTCATTTTGGATGAATTATTCGTATTATTACCTATGTATTTGAAGTTTGCTTAACTTACTTTACTTTTCTTTACTTAACTTATGTATTTGAAGCATAACTTTGTAATGTAGCCAAACGTTTTTTTTACTCTTAAAAAGCTGTTTCACGGGAGAAACAAGCAAGATGGTGGAACCCATGCAGCCGGGAGCGCGCACAGCGCATCCCTCCCACCGGTGAATTCACATTTTCTTAATTTTCATTTTTTCAGATTAAATCACAGTTTCTGTACATACGAATAAAACAAAAAAACATAACAGAATCAACCTTTAACTTGTAACAGAACGTTACATGACTTCGTGTTTTCACACGAACTATTGTTTCTATACCGCGTCCCTTATAAATTTGTGTCTCACCTACCGGGTTAAATCATGACTGTACTTTTTATAATTAAAGCAATAATCTAACACCGAGTTTTATTTACCCTAAAAACGGTAGGTGTTACAAACTCTAAAACTCTGTAAAATTTGCGGCAATCCATTATAAAAAGCTACGTGGCTCGCGGAATAGTGCTTTCAAATGTATAAAATATCGTATACAAAATTTCAAACTATGTATAACTTAACTGATAATGGAGCTAATATCTACTATTATTACCATAAGTAATACTCACGAAACGCGTTAGAACTAACGATATGATCTCCGGGAAAGCTTTGCACCGTTAGCGATTATAGTAGTGTAAATGATGCTTAATAAACTTTTTAGTACTAATATAATAGTAACAGAACTCTCGAGTTGTTTCTAAAAAATATTTGGAACTTAAATTACAGGACATTTTTTATAGAAGACGGGGCAAACGGACAGTCAGTTCACCTGATGGTAAGTGATAAGCTACATCCATAGACAGCCGCTACACCAGAGGATTAGCAGGTGCGTTTCCGGCCTTTCAAATATAAGTATGCTCTTTTCTTGAAGGTCCCTAAGTTAAGAAACACTGTAGATGGCAGATGATTCCATATTGTGGTCTGGCGACACAGGAAATATCATAAAATTGTATTGTTCTGGATTTCAGGACATCGAAAAGTGTGGGTAAAATTTGGAATTTTGACGCGATGTCCGGTGGAGGAATTTAATTTTATAATATTAAAAATATAAATGCACCTCTATCCGTCCACTGCTGAACATAGACCAAGGAACGCCAAGACGGCCGATTCCTTGTCACTCGCATCTAACAATTTATATACCATAATAGTTATTAATTAATTTGGTAAAATTTAGATTGATTATGATATTTGGACGTAGTAAAGAATAATGTTATTTAGGATTTGCCTTTAGATTTTTATATTTCTACTAGCTGTTGCCTGCAGCTTCGCCCGCGTTACTCAACTCATATAAGTCACAGCGTGATAGTAACAGTGAAATAATTTTTCAAACCAGACCAGTAGTTCCTGAGATTAGCGCGTTCAAACAAACAAACAAACTCTTCTAATAATATTAGTATAGATGACGTGATGCATGCACAAAGCTTGCATCTTTTTAATGAAAGAAGTTTATATAGTATCGAGCTGTACTATAATTGATAGCAATCGATTATGTTAAACCAAAGTCATAGAAAACTATATCATACCTTAGTTTTCTATTCGTGTTGCGTTTTTACGTTAACTACTTATATACGTAACGTAACGTTAACGTAAAAACGCAACACGAATAGAAAACTATACCATACCTTAGTTTTCTATTCGAGTTGCGTTTTACGTAACTACTATAGTTATGTCATTTAGGCTTGTAACAAAACTCATGGTAGAGGTATTGTTGTTAACGGTACTCCCATGAAATTTCAACCATGTGAATGACATCAAAATTACAGAAAAGTTTTCATCATACACGATTGAAAACCAATGCGTGATACAATAAACAATCCTTCACAAAATATAAGGATATTGTATCATGTAAAGCCAAACATTATTCATATGTAAGCCGTCCCATTGAGATAAATTTATCAATGAATTATGTAATAGGGTTTACGCGGGCGATTGTCACGTGGTGCGGTTATCGGACAACAATGCGTATTGATCAATGTTTCGGTAATCCTCAGCCCCTTTGCTCACTGTGGGATATTGAATAGGGTCACTGGTGTAAATTCAGGACCCTCAAAAAGCGGCTGAAGGCGCTCTCAGTGGTTTTAGTTTAAGGGTAGGGCGAGTCCTCCTCTTCCAGGTGCGAGTCCCACATAGGGTCAGGATCTACCCGAGATGATGGCTACATGCGTTATATGAGCAAATAATTGTATGAAGAGCATTTTTTTACATTTAAAAGTTTTAAAACTTTTGTTTTAATTTACGGAACTCGATAGTTAAATATTGTATACGATTGTAATATTACACAGAAATAGTAATAATACCGCAATCTGTGTAATATTCAATTATTATATATATCCAGTTAGGGTTTTTACCGGAATGGATGCGTGTGCTGCTCCCCTGGCTGCATGGTGGTTTCGGAGAGAAGACAAGACTGTCAGACAAGCTAGTTTAATTATTGGCACTTAGACTTAACATTTTATGTCTCATGATATGCAGCACATGAATGGGTTACCTGGGCTTCATCCAGGTAAACTAGGTTATGTCCATGGGCGACGTCGACCACTTACCATCAGGTGGCAGGTCTACCAATCGTAAATAAAAAAGGTTAAAATTCCGTTTTAAATAGTTTATGAGAAAAAGTACCATGTTATTTTTAAATTTCAAAATATCATCATCTTTTATCTGGTTCGGCCGTCTTGGCGTTAATTGAAACAGGCATATGTTCAGCAGTGGATTTATCTATTGTTAGTTTAGTTTGGGGCGGTTAACCTCATATTACTATCATTATCACCAGCACTTGCCCGTCCACTATTAGACATAAGCCTATTTCAACTAAAGACGATCTCCCGCCACGCGCATTCGACCACTACATCGTCAAATGAAAACAATATTTGGAAAAGTGAATACATTTTATCATTTGAAATATCTTAAGATAATATCGCAGAACAAGTTGAAGCATGGGAAATAGCATATAATTTGAATGCCGCTTGCATATGCATGCACCCGACGTGCACATTAAATTTAACTAATCTCGCTCAAATATCAGCCCCAGCGTTTGGTAATGTCTATCGTAAAAGATAACTTCCTAGCGAAAGTAAACTTCATTTTGGATGAATTATTCGTATTATTACCTATGTATTTGAAGTTTACTTAAATTACTTTACTTTTTTTACTTTTCTTTACTTAACTTATGTATTTGAAGCATAACTTTGTAATGTAGCCAAACGTTGTTTTTACTCTTAAAAAGTGGAAATTTTTACGTGTGGGATGCTCTTATGTCACGCTCCCGGCTGCATGGGTACACCATCCTGCTTGTTTCACCCGTGAAACGGCTTTGCTATGTTTCGGAAAGAAGGTATGGAGAGGCAGTGCAATTACTGGCACCGAGACTTAATATCTTATGTCTCAGGATAGGCAGCCCTTAAATGTGTAACCTAGGCGGCTAGTCCAGGTAAACTAGGTTATGATTATGGGCGACGCTGACCACTTACCACTTGCCTATACCAGTTAATTAATAAAAAATACCTCTCTAGTAAGATGGGTATCTTACTAGAGAGGAAGATTTGGACTATGGTCAATCTTAGAGTAGACGTTTAGAAGTGGATAGAGTAATACAGGCAACGCCGCAATGAGCAACCCTTGAAACCAGCTTTTAATTTAAAAACTTCACAAAGATACAAAGATCATAAAATACCTTTCCAAAATGTAAAAGCTTAACATAACGGCTAATGAAGCATATTGCAAAGCTCCCATTCCATAGGTCAGAGGGTTTCATCCAAAACCAGCGATACATTTTCATTTTGATGTTGTACCTGGCCGGAGCTCCATTAGCCGCCATCGGTCCAATTTGAAGAGGCGAACGAACTTCCCCAAAAAATGTAACAAACAATGCCAATTTTAAGATACAATATCTTTTTGGGGATTTAATGAATTTGATCGGTTTGGATCGTGAATTCTCTAGTGGGGTGTGTTAAAGAAAATAATTGCATGTTATTTTTTATTTAATTAAAAAATATTGTTTTTTTTTTTAATAAAAGCATTACCATTAGTGAGTAATAAATTTTGTAGAATTTGTAGTATTTGTAGTGGTACAAAACCTAAGGTCGATTGCAACAATTAACATTTTTATCTGTTTCTTGTACTTGTTGTTTTAACAATAATTAAAATCACAACCGACGCCAGGAGGCCGTGTGGTCGCAGACTGCACGGTAGGCGGGGGGCAACCCCCCAATCAAAAGTGAGCCGAATGGGCTCACACCAATCCGTTGAAGCATTAGGGCCTTCGGGCCATTAGCATAGATCCATCCGAAAAAAAAAAAAAAAAAAAAAATTAAAAATATAATGTAACTTGCGGTTACTAAATCCTATGTAAAATTAATATTAAGATATATTTACAGTCAGTCTGTCCGTCACGCTCAAATGGTTGAAAAGATTTGCATGAAATTTTGCACATAGATAGATTTTTTTATGCCGGCCGGGGTTATGGTGACTACTGACGTCCATTATAGATATCCGCACAAAAGTTATATAGATACGTTGCCCTACTTTTCCCTATCCTCCCCGATGGGAACCCTCACAAAACTGCACGAAACGCGACAGCATAGCTGTCACTTGACGCTAGTGTTATGTGAATGAGAAGCACCACCCGGCACGGCCGGGTGGTGCTTCTCATTGGTGGTCTATTCGGGTGCAAAAGAAGAGATAATAGGAGGAAGCCCAGTTAGGCCTTTTGAGGGAACCGGCTGGTCGCGGGGGGGTGTCCTGTGTTAGTCAGATCCTCCTTCTCTCCAGATATACAAATGCGCAAAGCATAAAAAAAAGGATGGCACGGGGCACCTATTACAAAATTCGGTTTAGATCATAGGACAAAAGCGTTGTCGTTGGAGGAGGGGGACTCGGTTTGGGTCCTCTATAACGGGTCCTCCTGTAAATCCTGATAATGTTTGTTTGACCTAATTTACAAAATATTATTTGGTTGCTGACTTTTGCTGAATTTGCAAACATTACATTATAAATCATGTACGCAGTCGAAGTTGCTACAACACGATTTATAATGCGCTTGTAAAAATGGCTGAAACTTTGTTTCCCCGGGAAATTTGAAAATATTTCATAAAATGTATTATTTATAAGGTGTAACGATAAATAGTACACGCTAAAGTACTGTTGATGCTGTATTCCCGCGCTAAAATATCACGATGTTATTCTACGTAAAGCCAGTGCAGTTCGTTCATAGGTTTATTGGGATTCCGGATACATTATCCCCAGTGACCTCAGGTAACCTATAATACTACCGACTTTAGATGCCACTTTGTGAATACGTTTTTGTAGGTAACTGTGTTGTTGAAGTTTTAGAGTGTTTTGATATACTCTTTTACAATATGCGTTACAGTTTTTGTAATATTAAATCGTCAAACAGGTTTGCTGTGTTTCTAATAGTGGCACTTCACATGGCGTATCGTGTTCGTATTCGTGTTGTTTGTCCAAACATGGCAATCTGTGGGCGGTCTATTTGACTTTATTTGCTTTATTTGCATGAATATTACGAATAACACAAATAGCGAAAATGTTAATCCGTCCATTTGTGCCATTTGTGACAATACCTCACCTGCCTCCTGACAGAAGAGGTATTGTCACAAACGTGTGAGACGTTTGTGACAATACCTCTCTCAATCGGTCTCAATCATTCTCTCCCTCTTCTTTGACAAAAACGTTGCACATTTTTGTGACGTTTCATTCGTAAAAATTTTACACTCATGCGCGCAAAGAAGTTTCACTTCGAAAATCTTAATACAACCCTTAGGTATATAATATGTCCCACTGTTAGGCACGAGTCTATTCCTAAAAATCAGGCGAGGAGGGTGTTGTTGATCACCGATGAGCTGGCCCGATGCGGGTTGGTGAACTTCACACACCTCCGTGCGGTTTGTGAGTTTCAGGTGGCCCAATGGGGGGGGGGGATTAGGAAAAAAGAGGGCAACGTATCTCCATAATTTTTGGTTGTGCGGATGTCTATGGGCGTCTGTAGTCATCATAATGCTCCGACCTCATCGGGTATGCAGGTTTCCTCACGATGATTCCTTCACCGGTGAGCAAGCGACGGTCTCATATCCAGGTGCACGGAGAAATTCAGAACAACCCATTTCATGATACTCGTCAGGATCAAACCCGAGGCTGTGTGAGCTCAAAAAGCCAAGCCCTAACCACTACACTCTTGTTTCATGTTGATAACGAGGGGATAATTAATATAATGATGTTTTAATATTGAGAAAGCAAAACTTATTTGATAACGTTTATTTAAGTTTTGTGTTAGTTTACTACGGGGGATAACCCTTCTATGGCTGGCTTAAACTTATACTTGACGAAGTTTGTCGATTTTATGTTCATTTATAAAGCCTGTAGGGGGGGGATAGAGGCATCGTAATAATTATATTTTTATAAACAAGGTGGATTTCAAAGAAATTGTGACCAGTAGTGGACGGACAGACAAAGGCTGATGATGATGATGGTGATTACTCTAGAATTACAGTTAATTACTCTGTGAGGACTCCATTTCGTTAAAACGTAATTTAAAAATACACGAAGAACTTTTGCGAGAAAATTACGTTTCATTAAAATATATTTGTTTATTATGCGTATTCATCGCCATTTTCGTTAGAGTTATTTGCTAATATTCTGTCAATAATAATTTTTAAAATATAATTTACTAGCTGTTGCCCGCAGCTTCGCCCTCGTTTACTTAGATTTACAGCCGTTCGGATTGATGATGATTATTTTTATGGCCAAAGTTACGCCTTATAACGTCAGCTATCTGCCAGTAAAAGCCTCGTCAAAATCGGCTTAGCCGTTTCAGAGATTAACCGGAACAAACAGACGGACGGACAAAAATGGTTTTTCTTAATGTAAGTGCAGTATATTTCATAGATTTTAACGGCGACTTCGTCCGCGTATAATAAGTATTGTTTTAAATCTTATTTTTCAAATAAAGTAGTAGTAGCCATGCTGCTTTGCAACCGAATTGGGCCGGCACAACCGTGGTGGTACCTCTCGCTCACATAACACCGGCGTCAAGGACAGCTATGCTGTCGCTTTTCGTGCGGTTTGTGAGTTTCTGGTGGCCCATTGGGAGGTATAGGGAAAAGGAGGGCAACGCATCTGCATAACTTTTGGCTATGCCGATGTCTATGGGCGTCGGTAGTCATCTCCGGCTCCGACTGCTCGGTTGCCTCCATGTGACATAAAAAAAAATGGTTCCAATTTACAAACTATAATAATTTAAAGAATACTATTTACTTCCACTGTAAGGCCCGATAGTACGTTTTTATAAAATATATTTATTTAATTTAGTAGTACATTTTTATTATATTTAAATAACTTTTACGGATTTTATCGCGGTTTATTAAGATTTTTAAATGCCTGACGTTTCGGATACTTTCCAGCAACCATGTTCATGGGAGGATTGAGGTATCAGACGTCCTATAGTATTTATTTTGTGTCCCAACGATACAAAATTATTCGTGACTACCCTATAATACATCAATATTTTAATTCAAATTAGTACCTACTACCAGCAAAAAAACTACGAAAAAGTTATATTTTTTATTCATATATTTTATTATTGTTCCTAGCATTGTTTATAAATAGTACTTTGTCATTTATTGCAATTTTAAATTATTAAATAAGTAAATAAAAACATATTGGATATAAATTACAAAGAACCTAAAACTAAAAACCTTAAAAAATATAATATACTAACTTAAGTTATTATATTATATTTTTTAAGGTTTCTCATACTCGTCGTCGAATGCTTGAGTGCGATACTCGTTAGTTAAAATCAGTGTAAAGTTATTTAAAACTACCTTCAAAATGAACAAATGTGATAAATGTAATAAAAACATTACTAAAACAAAACCCGGATTAGAATGTATTCGTTGCGAAAAAATAGTACACCTGAATACTTCGTGTTCAGAGCTGACGAATAAGCAACTAGCAGCTGTTCGTGCAACCGAGAATCTAGACTGGACATGTCGAGAGTGTCACGATCTTTCACCCAAACGTCGCTCAATTGTGATTCCCGATGATGATGAGGACGAAGTCAAATATAGTGACACCCAAAATCTCAAGATCGATATTAAACAGCTTCTTGAAGATATCACCAAAGAAATGGAGAAGACTATCAAACGAGAAATGAGAGAAGTTACTCAATCGTTACAATTTCATAGTGAAAAAATGGATGAACTAATTTCAAACATAGAAGCATGCCAAGGTACAATAAAAGACCTAAAGAAAAAGAATGTCGAACTTACTAACAAGAACAATCATCTAGAAACCAGACTGGGTGCCCTAGAACAACGTGTACAGGAGATGGAACAATCTAGCCTCTCCGACTGTGTCGAAATATGTAATGTGCCACATGGAGAAGAGGATAATCCCACTGTTATTGCACGATTAGTCGCTGGAAAATTAAACCTGCAAGCCAGTAGCATAAAACAGGCTATACGACTACCTGGAAAGAAGGAAAGTCCTGGCCCAATACAGGTACAGTTGAATACACAACGGCTACAATCTGAATGGTTGTTAGCTGCTAAATCAAAAGATCGGATAATCAAATTAGATGATATTCTCCCAGGGACGTCTAATATTGACGCCGCAAAAGATATTTACTTAAGAGAAACAATCACACCCTTCAATAAACATCTGCTTTGGTACACCAAGAAGGAATTGAACAATATATTTAAATATATCTGGATTAAAAAAGGAATAATACGTGTACGCAAAGATGGTAATAATGAGAGACCTATAATTATTCGCTCTAAGGAGGATGTAAATAAGCTAAAATAAGTATTGAATCAAATATAAATAATAAGGTAACCTGTTTAAACAATAAAACTAACTATGGCTGTATACTTTAACGATAATGTTTCCGAATTTACGCAATGCATAAATATACAAAATTTTGTTTGTAGACTACCTACTAAAATTAACCTACTATGTATGCATATTAATATTAGATCTATAATCAAAAACTTTTCATCACTAGAACAATGTATTCAACAGTGCACTAAAACTCCAGATGTAATTATATTAACTGAAGCTAATATATCAGATTCATTAAGTTGTATGTATCACTTGAACGGCTATACGATGTACTCAAGGTTGCGGAAAGGACGCCGTGGAGGCGGTATAATCATGTATGTCAACAAAAAACATAAATTTATTGTTAAAACTAAGCAACCTCAATATTATGAACTTATCTACGGACAAATTACAACTCCAACTGGTTATTCCGCTGTCCTGTGTGCTATCTATAGACCGCCAAGTAATAGTAAGCATTTGTTTCTCACTGAAATTAATTCATTTTTAAAAAAAATTGAGCAAACTAGCGATTTATTTATATTGGGTGATATAAATATAGATTTAAAACACTCCAGTCCTGTAAAACATAAATATAGCACTATTATGTACAACCACGGACTTGTGTGTGGGATCTCAGCATACACTCGATTAGAACTACGTAACAACATATTATGCAAATCATGTATCGATCACATTTATGCTAGATCTCACTCACAAGACTTGTACACGGCGGCGCTCGGAACTACACTGGCCGACCACCGTGCTGTAGTACTCGCCTGCATCGGGCCGGTACAGACACAGGATGCTTCAAATTATAAAATTAAAATTAAATACAATAATAATAAACTCTCAAAGCTGCTTAAAGAAATAGACTGGAGCCCTGTTAAAAATATGGTATGCCCAGATCGAATATATAGAATTATTTTGAATAATATAAAAAATTGTTACCAAAAATCAGAAGTAAAAATGAAAGTATATGATAACCCTAAAAGATTTAATCACAAATGGATTAATAAAACAATTATAAGAGCCGGCACTTATCGAGATAAGCTTTATATGGAGTGGATTAAAGACCCGGGCAATAAAATTTTAAAACTCAAGTACAATAAAATACGAAATTTTGTTAATAAATTAATACAGAAAAGTAAAAATATTCATCTTAAAACAAATATCACAAAAAATATTAGTAACCCAAA